>CAUYON010100882.1:0-25602 GCA_963573935.1 Arctocebus calabarensis | reverse complement strand
AATCCTAGTGAATCAATGGCTTTGGGCTGAAATCTCAGCTTTGAAGATATAGAAGTAACTAAGAAACCCCATCCCCCCCATAGGCAACATCTGGAAGGGGAGACCTACGTTCCCATAAAAACACAACCAGGGTATAACCTTAAGATATAGGTTTGTAAGGGCTATGTCTTCTAGAGTTCTTCTAGATGAGTGGATCTTTGAGGAGGAGGAGGTGGGCAGCTGGAAAAGTCTAGGAAGGTATAGCGATTGAAAGTGATCTGAGACTGGGGTAAGTGCATAAAATTGGGTAAGATTTTCTCTGCTATGTGAATAGTCATAGAAGGAGACTTTAAGGCAGCATATGCTGAAGAACAAATAGAGGGATGGCCTCATGCAGTAGGAGGTTACAAGTATACCTGAACAGCTCATTATGCGGAAGCTTAACAAAAAGAAATAACATGTTTGATGAATATGCTGTGAGTTTAAAGAACAATAAAGGCAGAATCCTTAATCTTTTTTGGCCTTCTTAAGAAATTTTTATGAGATTGACTCTCAAAATCATTTAAATATGAGTGAAGCACCCTGCTGTTAGGGAATTCCATCATTTGGTAGCCATTGAACATAAACGGGTGTTCTGTTTCCTTTATGTACTATTGTAGAACTTCTGTAGTTGACCACCTCCCGGCATTGACCACTTCCTTACTTGACCTAATTTTCACAGACCAGACATATGCCACTTTTACTCAATGCAAATTCCTTATGTTGTTCATCTTTATATATTGACCAGTTACAGTTTCTTGGGTGTCAACTTACAGAGGTTCTACTGTGTTTGTCTAAAAGCCTAGATTCATATTTCTCTTTGTATGTAGAAAAGGAAAAGGTACCTTGTAGGAAATTTTGAGTGAACCAAAATATTTCAGATAGTACAGGAATTATACCAAGAATGATTGCTCAGCACTAGTGATAACCTGATGAAAAGAAAGGCTGTCAGTAGTGTGTTCTAAAAATGATGCACTGTTGGGAGAGGAGTGCTGACTACAGGATCATCCCTCATTTCTCAGGAGGGTATGCCTCTAAACAACCTTACCAGTTATAATCAGATGTTATGAAGTAAAATGATGTAAATCAAAATTGAAAAGTGAAATCCAAGGGTCAAGACTCGATAAGAGAAGATAGAAAGACAGAGGAAGAGAGATGGATTTGAAGGTTTTTGCTATGTATAAACTATACTGCCTACCATGGCACTGAATGTTGACAAGACAATAGTTTGATACTGACTTTCTCAAAAAGAAAGGATTCTTGCATAGAAATAAAATTAAAAGTAATTGCTGTTTGTATGACTTTGACTTGTTACTAAGGAGGACACCCAAACAAATGTTTCATGAATAAGTAATAGTTATTTTGGTAGAATGTGATGTATTACATGAGTCTTGGAGTCAGATTAATGCTCAAGTTACCATTTGGAGGATAATAAATGTAGTTATATAAAAGATGTGAAATACTGCCTGTCTGAGCCTCGGTTTTTTTATCTGTAAAATGGGTATAAATTGGAGTTGCATGCTATTGAATTATATAATGTATATGAGGTGCCTGGCACTTAACAGTTGTTCATCTTCTGTCTTGAGCATCCTCACAGCACCTTTCATTTATTCCTTTGATGTTGAGAAGAAATGTTGACATGAGGATCCCCTGAGCTGTCAACTTTATATTTTGAAGGTGCTTATCTTCACTTATTTGTAGCTGTAGTGACTACATTGTTAACTACTTGTTACCCATCTTGCCAAATTACCTTCTGTTGAGTGGTATGTTAAGTGGAAGGGGTTATTGATCCTGATCCAGTAGTAATTGTGGTTTGGTGTGGAGCTTATTATGGATGAATAATAACTGGAATGGTTTATGATGTGTGCTGAATACCCTTCAGAATGTTTTCATAGAAACATTTAGAGTGCTACTAAGCATAAGAGACTAGAGAGAATGTTATGTTCTAAATAAAAATCACAAGAAAGATAAATGTTGCTCTTCTAACTTGGCACTCTTTTTCTATGATCATTTCTTTTTGCATTTTCTTCCTATACCTGAGGTTTTAGCCAAAAATACAGAAGCATGTGTTGATTGGTCTTTAATCAACTTAAAACCTTTGCATTAAGGAGTAAAGGGAGTACTTCTATTTTCTTTCAAATATGATAATTAGTATAAAAATGTCTTTTTCCTGCCAGTTGGCTCATTGCATCTTCTAGCAGCTGTTTTAAATTCCTTAATTGTCTATTGCTTACTCAGCAATGATTTTACAAATTTCCTCCCTGCTGTATTTTTGCTGAACCCCTTCTGACAGTAGGGATGTTCATCTCACAGGCTAAGCTGAGCTGAGTTCTAGTTATCCTATTTGAGTAACAGGTTTAGCTATCATTAGGCAGTGTATTATGGTGAGTTTGATGTTTCTCTAAATCTCTTTGGAAGTGATAACTATAGAAATGGGCATCTGGTAGAGTCTCAACTTACCAATTGTATTACTCTTCATTTTTCTGATGTTTGAATTTTGTTTAATCCAAGATAGCCCTTTTTATGCTTATGAATGAATAGCAGTTTCCTAGATTTAAAGTGTACATTACTATGTAATCTTACTGCTTGTAATTTTTTTCCCAGTGAAGAAAGTGGGTATTGCAACCATAGTATTCTTTCCCAGCTTATCAATTTCATATTTTGTTCAATCCAATAGATTTTTTTGTTAAAGTATTACAAAATTTCAAAAGAAATTTTAACAGAATTTTACTGTAAAGTATATGCCCCTAAGATATGATTGCCTGCTCTTTTCAAAAGCATCAACACAATGTGTTCCTCTTGAGTTTATGTGCAATATGTTTTTGAAGTCTGATTGAATTAGATTTTAGATATTGTGCCTTTGGTAGCATGATGACATGTCACATTATATGTGATGACATATTATATATAGATATATATTAAATAATATATATTAAATATATATTTTTGCTTTATTTTTATCATATATGAAATATATGTTTGCTACTAATGTGAAAGCTGGTAATACAAGCATAATTTTTTACACACCAATTTAATACCTTTCTTATCTTATTTCATAGTCATGCATTGCACAACTATGTACTGTATAGTTTAGAGTAACTTGCTTTGTTATTATTTCTTGATTCATAATTTTATGAAGATTTATACATATTTTTGTGCAATATGTTCTTGTCCTCATGTGAATAGATGCAACAGATAATTTGTTAACATTTTAGCCTCTAATTTATTTATTATTTGTTAACATTTTAGCCTCTAACTTTTAGACATAATTTTTTACACATACAAGAAAAGAAAAGAAATGGATACTGGGTTTACATGCTTAAATTTTGAAAACTGACTCTCTGCTTTAACTAACTTTGCTTTCAGGCAGATCATTTAACTTTACTGAGTCTCAGTTACTTTCTATAAAAATGAGACCAGTGATACCTTCCTCACAGTGATCTTGAGAAAGACCGTTTCTTTTATTTATTGATTGTACTTTTGTCATCGAAAAGGGAAAAATCCCTGTTTCTTCTAAAACTTTTCAAGGAATGCATGAATTTAGTGTGAGCTTCCTAATTCTGACACACAGAATATTGATTTTGAGTTTGTTGCTGTAAAATTGCCAAATGAACTAAAACTCCTTTCAAGTCTCTTCTGATATATCTTGAACAAACTAAGTCTGCATTTAATAATATGTAGTTAGCTATTTGCAATGCACTGCTAACCTAACACAGATGTAGAAAATGAGAAGCTGGGAGAAGGCCAAGACACTACGTGAGTAGGGTAAAAGCTGCTGCACCATCATGCATGCAGAAATGAACCTAAAACGGAGGCCACAACACTGATTTTCTTCAGCATTTGTGACCTCTCACTCTCACTTGTCAGTGCAAGAAGGGGAAAATCCTTATTGGTTGCATCATGTCACAGTGCAATGAACTGAAAGCGAAAGGCAAAGAACTCTGAAGACACCACCTCCTCCAAGATGCTGGTGTTTCAAATAGGACAGTGGTTCTCAACCTGTGGGTCGCGACCCACAGAAACTGTATTAAAGGGTTGGGGCATAAGGAAGGTTGAGAACCACTGAAATAGAATTTAGTCAGATGGAATGCTAATTTAGGGAGCAAAAAGACATGAAAGGGGAATCAGAGTGATAAAGGGAGGCTTCTTGCATTCGTTGTTATCATTTTACTGCTGTGTAAGTTCTGACCCAGAGGCAAAATCCAAGCCAGCCTTGAACTCTAGAAAAACAGTCATTAGATAGGTATCATTAACAATCAGAGAAAGCCAGTATGTACAGAGAGAAGGGAGAAAAAAGTGAATGGTGAGAATGTAATCAGTCCAGTGGGATTCTTTTAGCTCACAGTTGTGATTGTAGATAGCATCCTGCTCCCTTTGTCTTCCATCTGGACTGAGCGTGCCTACATCTAGAGCTATTGGTGTAATTCTAGATTTTGGTCATTAAACCAGATGGCAGCCTACCTTCAGAGAATCAAAACCTGTGGAGCCCTGAACCTTTCTTGGTTGCTTGACATACCCAAAAATATGTGCTCACACCTTATCCGACTTAATGAGGGAAAAGAAACTGCTTTTAGGACATGGATGAGAAATTATTATGTTTCACTGAAGTAAAAATGCAGACAGATTTTTATCTTAAACACACATACGAGAAGAAGCTAACACTGAGTGAGTTCTTACTAAGCACAGTGCAAAATACATGCTGTATTGCATTAAACATGTTACCTTCCAGATATTATCCCCATTTATAGGTGTGAGCCTGAGGTTTAGAGAGTTAAAATAAGTGGCTAGAAGTCACACAGCTGATAAGCAGCAGAACTGAAGATTTAGAAATACTCCATCTGATTTCAGAACCTAAATGAAGATCTTTTGGAAGGATTGATTTTTTTTTTTTTTTCTCAGCTACAAGACAAAAATCGCCGAACTCTGGGAGGAAGATTGAAAAGAAATGTTAATCCCTGTAGAGGGCATTATTCAGATTAAACTCAGCCAACATAATTTTCTAACATGATAAATCAGGCCTGTGCCAGCCACTGACTGTTTCAGATAGGTTTGCCTCTGGGGAGGAAAGTGCAGTGATTCGTATAACCTGCTGTCAGGGTTATTTAAATCTTAGACCCAACCTAGAATTTACTTTAATAATCTTATATTATTTCCTTGTATATTCTTATGATTTCTCCTGCCTCTGTGAAGAATATTGTTCAGCATAAGAATTTAGTAAGTTCTAGGCTTCCTTATACCCTCATTTCATATTTGAAGTGCTGCCTTCTCCTTTTTCTCCCTGATTTATGAAAATCTGTGATTTTTGCTATGAAATTATGACCAGGAGACAATCTGTTGAACCTGGAAAGTGTTGCGTGTAAGCGTATAACTTGCATGGATGTAAGTAAAATAGTTTGATCATGAGACTACAGTTGTCTTTCTTTTCTACCATCTGTTTTCTCTGTTGTCTTTCTCTTTCTTTTCTGTAATTTCCTTTATATGCCTTCTGAACTAACTGCAACCCACATGCTTGTCCCAGAATATTGGACACAAGTAGGATGGTCACATAAATTCTGGGCAAGGGCCATGATGAGGGAACAAAATGTGTTTCCTTATGGATTGTGATGATGCTTTTTAGAGTTTATTATACGTTTTCTTTCTTTCCCATCCTAAGCAATCAGAAGTTTTACCTTTAAGATAACAGTAATTGTCTTCAGTGGGAAAATACAACTCTATTTTGACCCAAAAGATAATTTAGAATGACTTAAGAGAACCCACAGCTAAATGTCAAATGTGATTTAATGCTACAGTTGTGTCTCACCTCAAGAAGAGAGCGGCTAAGTTCTAGCAGGGTTTGAGAGCCATTTGGATTAACTATTTTGATTCTTCCCCATACTATATAACAGATATTACCTCAGGCAGCACAGAAATTGTCCCTGGGGGTTAGGGAGACATCACAGTTCAGAAAAGCCTGTACTATTTCTTCAGCATGTTTTTGGTCGTGGGTTTTTTTACTCCTTCTTTTTCTTGAAAATTTCACTTGAGTATGACTCTAGAATAGTGGCTTTCAACCTTCCTAATGCTGCAGTCCTTAATACAGTTCCTGTGGGTCACGACCCACAGGTTGAGAACCACTGCTCTCGAAGATGGCAGGAATGCCATCTTAAAGTATGTGTAACCTTTTTGAGAAATTAGTTTTGAAAAAGGTAAGGAGGCTTTCTTCCTGGAAGTCTTCCCCCAAATGCTTAAATTATTGAATGGAAAAATTTAGCAAGACATAGTTATTGCTAAAGATTAAGAAAAACATTCTTCATAAATAATGTCTCTCAGTGGGGAGGTAAAATGGGACATTTGATAAAATGACACTTACCCCTGGAAATCGTATTCTTTTTTCAAGACATAAATCAGATCAGGGAGTGAACGTTTTAATATGAATGTTAAATATGAATCTGCACCTAATGGTGAAAAAAATGGGAGAAAACAATTCTTGTCTTTGACCTCTTGCAACATATTCCAAAGACTTCATGAGTTTTCCTTTCTCTTTCAATCCTAATATATTCTCTAGGTAACCAATTTCAGAAGTTTTTTAAGGAAAGGAAAACTTGGCTTATATGCCTGTTAACTACTATAGCATGTTAGATTCCTGCTGTTCTGTGTTACTACTCAACGGTAATAATGGAACTCCTATTTTGTCATTATGTGGAGAAGAGGACCTCCTAAATTAGATTAAATGAGGTGCCATGCTTGTAAGAATGGCAGGTCTTAGGTAGTGATGAAGGTATGGCAGCTGGAAATAATACTCTGTGTCTTTCATCAGAGTAGCTTCCCCGTTCTGTTTCCTATGCAAGGAAGATGTGGCATGAGAGAAGAGCTCTGATCTGTTTGGGGAAGAAAATGTCACAGCCTATTAGAAGCAGTGAAATTGAGGCAGCTTTGGGACTCTGTTAAATGTGTGATATTTAGGCAGACTATCCCTAGGTAAAGTGTTGAGGAGAATAGTACACAATGAAATAACTGGGCCTGGGAAATCATCTGGGCTTTAATGGCCTCATATCTCCATGTGGGGAATGGAAAAAGGAGATACATCTGCCCCTCCTTTTGTTTAGCATAAAAGCCACACTGAATAAAATAGAGGGGAATTTCTTGCTGAATAGATAGACTGTCAATATATTTTGAAGAATAAAAAAATAAATATAATTAAATTTTGTCTGGTCCAGGAAATACTCAGAGCATGTCGCCTCAGAGCTGTCTTGTGCAGTGTTCTTCTCTAGGCATCTGGATGTTTGGTTGAAGCAGTGGAATGAAAATAATTCAGATGTCATCAGTATCAGCAGCATCTATAGGGACATATATTCACACATTGATATGTTTGGAATTAGGTTCTTAAATAAAACATTATTCCCACAAGTTTATTTTCATTTTAAAGGAATAAATTGAAATTGGCGAACAATGTGAGGTAGAATGACTTTTTTCACTGAGACTTGCTGATTGACAATTTTTGTGGACAGTTGATTGGGTTAGGCTTAATAGTTAAGGTACCTGTATATCTTTTGAGATCAGAAAAGGCACAGTGATAACAAGTTCAAGGCTCAGATAATCATTATTGTGCTCTCTTAAGAAAATATGTTTAAGAAATTATGCTTAAGTCTTCTTTACACTTAGCATATATGGTTTGACTAAATATGAATAATAAGAAGTAACACTAGATTAAATAATTGCTTAAATTCTTTCACTCTAAACACAGATTCTACTTCTAAAGTCACTATATAAATGCTAGTTTTTTGAGGCTTGTAATGGTCTGTGTAATCTTAGGCAGATATATATACACACACGCACATGATGGATATGAAAGTTCATGTGCAATTAAAATAATTTACTATATATGTCCATAACTATATAAGTTATGAACTTTATGTTCACCCTGTACATATCTACCCACATATACACAACATTTTAAAGTAATATCAATTTCCCTCCTTTAAGTTTTGTATTTTCCTAACAGTTTATAATAATTGATGCAAGATAGTGGCACCCGGACCCCATAATCTGAGAGCAATATATCACACACAATTTGAACAAATATACATCTCCTCACTCATATTTTCAAAATTATACATGCTGTATATATGCAGGGGAAAGTATGTTCATTATTCTAAGCCAGAGTTCTCATTCCTATTTTCCCACCTTATTAATACCAGCTTGTTTGCCTAGATCAGCGGTTCTCAACCTGGGGGTCTCGACCCACAGTAAGTGTATTAAAGGGTTGCAACATTAGTGCAGTGAGAACCACTGACCTAGATGCTCATAGTAGAGGCATAGAGATGTAGAGACATGGTCTGTTTCCTCCAAGAAGTGATGGATTTTTCTATAAACTTCATGAGATAAATGAATTACGTTAGCCTTTAACATAATGGTATGTTTTGGTTGAGAAATAGAGACAGAGAGAGAAAGACAAAGTGTGAATGTGTAGAGAGGTATATGTGTGTGTGAGAGAAAAAAAGCGATTCCTCAAAATTAATAAGGTGCTTTATAGCTCAATAAAAGGCCTCATGTACCAGGATAAACTTGTATCTTAAGCTTAAAGGTTTAATTCTCTTAGAATTCCTCTTGGTTGTATTTCTCCCACTCTAATGCATCTTAAGAAAGGTAAGATAAGAAATACTTATCACTGTACCAAGAGCCTATCACAAGCACCTGATAACCCAAGGGATTTGGGGGATCTTAGAAATTAAGTATGAGCTATATGAGACTTTCATGTTCTTAGAGATTAAATATTATTCTCAGTCTAGGAGAATGAAACATCTACACATATAAACCATAGTAATTGTGTTTTCATATTCTGGTTCCTATGGATTTAGTTAATTTAGATGTCATAAACGTAACAGAGAATAAGACTAATACTTCACAATTTTAATTTTAATTTGGTCTGTAGCAAGTGAAGCAGGTCATTTGAATTTGATGGCTGTGTCTTTCACTTTGCATTAAATTTACTGATGAATTCATAGCAGCTAACCTGATAAATATTTGTATGGTTTTGTATTTGATTTTTACCTTCATTTTATCAATCCCTAGATTTCCTTTGTAATACAAGTCATGTTTGTTAGTAATGGTCTTTGTAATGACCACTGCTAATCTATAAGCTCCCTGAAATCAGGTACAGTGTCCATAGAGTATGCTGTAAAATTCCCACATATAACCCATGCTTGGCATGTAATCAGAAAAGAATCAGAAATAACAGTAGAACCTTTGTAAGTTGACCATTCATGGAACTATAATTAACTAGTCAACATGCAGAGGTGGTCAGCATAAGGAACTAGGCCTTAAGTACATGTGGTACATGTCTGGTCTATGAAAACTAGGTCAACTTAAGGGAGTGGTTATTATAAAGATGTGATCAATTATGGAGGTTCTACTGTCTGTAAGTAGAAAACCCAGATTCCTATTGTTTAGGTTAGATATATACACAACAACTATCTATTGGTAAAACCCATAATTTTTGAAGTACACCCTTAACAGTGAATTTTTGATCAACTTTTAAGAGCAAATGCCAAATAGGAGAGAAGAGGATACAAAAATCATAGTCTTCCTGTCAGAGACTTATGATGTGGTAAATGACACAGGCACATGGAAAAATGAGTAGTACAGTATAACCTTGAATCATTATCACTTTGATTCCTATTTCTCTAGCTAATAAGATTTTAAATTGGGAGATCATGGAATTAGCCATATTTAAAATTTTGTAGATGATAGAAGGTACATAAGTGGTGTGATACTTAAATATTTGTCAAAATAACATATCTGAGGCTTAATAAACTCAACTACAGATAACAATTACAGCCAGTAATACTAATATTCATTCAGGACTTATTATGTGATAAGCACTGTTATAATCACTTTGCATATATCATCTCATTTAATCCTTTAACAATCCTATGAGACCTTTTTTCTTTTAAGAGATAGAGTCTTGCTCTGTTGTTCAGGCTGGAGTACAATGGCATAATCAGAGCTTACTGAAGCCTCTCACTCCTGCCTTTAATGATCCCCCTGCCTCAGCCTCCCAAGTAGCTGGGACTACAGGCTCACACTGCTATATTCAGCTAATTTAAAAATATATATTCTTAGAGATGAGGTCTCACCATGTTGCCCAGACCAGTCTCTAACTCCCGGCTTAAGAGATCCACCTCAGCTTCCCAAGTCACTAGGATTCTATCAGACTATTACTGTCTCTATTTGACAACTTAGGAAATTGAGGGTCAGATAGATTAAATGTAGTCATGCACCATATAGTAATGTTTAGGTCAGTAAAAGACTCCATATGCAGTAGTGGTCCCATAAGATTATAATAGCATATTTTTACTGTACCTGTTATATGTTTGGATAATTTTAAGTAGAGAAATATTTAACATTATAATACAGTTGTGCACAGTGTTTAATACAGTAACATGCTGTACAGGTTTGTAGCCTAGAAGCAGTGCTGTCCCGTATAACCTGAGTTATACTATATGGAATAGACTATACCATTCGGGGTTATGTGAGTGTACTTTGTGATGTTTCACAATGACGAAATTGCTTAATGATGTATTTCTTAGTATGTATCCCGTCAGTAAGTGAAGCATGGCCGTAATTGACATAAGGTCACACAGCTAAGAAAAGAGGTGGGTGAGGTTTGTAAAATAAGGCCTTTGACTAGGTTCTTGATCATTACAGAGAAGTATAAACATAGTAGTATAAGCTTTAAGAGAAAGGAAAATTTGGTTCCTGCTACCAAGGAAGACCTCTTAGAAGAGGTACCATTTAAGCTGGGCCTTAAAAAAATAAGTCATCTCTTGGACTGGTTGTGGGCTAGAGTCAGAATTATTGAATATTAGATTCAGAATAAAAGGCCATCTGTTCCAAGCCCCTCATTTGCAAAGGAGAAAACTGGGATCTGTGAGGTTAAATGACTTGCTGTAAGACATATGGCTAATTCATCGGCATTAGAGCTATTCTTCTCACTCCTCTATCCAGTGTTATTTTCCTCCTATTATGCACAGTAGCCCATGTTAAGTCTGATGTTTTATACCACTTTCTAATATGAGTTTCTAAAATACTATTTTGAAGCTTGAAAATGGAGGCTTTCTTGTATATCTGTATATAATGATAAAGTTAAGCCAGGAAAGGATCAGGGCAGACATGGAAGAGAGAAAGCTAGAAATATGGGGTAGTTGAGAGAGAGATACCTTTCTATTTCATTCTAATATTTTATTGTTGCTTATGTTTCCTTTGATAATAAGTATGGACAATTGTGTGTTGATAGAAAGGATACAAATGAAACTTAAAAAAAAAAAAGGTTTAAATTTCCATAAATTCTATCAGCCTCTTAAGTAAGTAATCTGGGATGTTCCTAACTCACCAATCCTCCTTAACCAGTGTCCTTCCTGCTACCCACCTGCACAGATAGCACAAAGATAACATGAGATAATATATGTGAATACACTTTTATGATTGCCAGGCCTAACCTGTACCTTGTTGAAAAATATAGTACAATTATGTAGTGTTGATGTTTCGTTAGCCAAGTGATTGTGTCAGATTTATGTACTGTTAAATAATCAATTTGGGACTTGAGTAAATACTCATTGGAAAAACATTTATCTTACTCTTAGTTTGTCCTTTTCATCCTCTTTTCCTCCTCAAGTGGCAAGCTAGATCTGGGACTTAAAAGTAGGACTTTTCCCCTATTTTTTTTTTGTTTTACCCATTGTTTTGAAATATAAAACTAGACCTTTTCAGTAAAATCTGTATCAGCATATATATGTCCATTACTTTGGGATAGGCTTTTTATAGACCAGGTAGAAAATTACAGTAATTAGCATATGTATTTTCTCATTAAAATGTCGTTGGTGAAGGCTTCATTTCTTTTAAGATCCTCCAAATAAGGTTTATTATAGTGCATTGCTGTTGCATTCTATCTTTAATAGTTACCAAGAGTCAAGTGTCTTATTTTAGGTATATAGAAGCTAGGATTGTTTTGGACTAAGAGCAGTGACCAAAGAGCAGACCCCTCTACATCTCTTCATTTACATGTGGTTGGATCCTTGTTTATGCGCCACCAGTAAGAACTGCCAGTCCTTTCTCATAGTGTCTGCTGGGAATCCTTTAGCAGGATTTTTTATTTGGACATCTATGAAATCTGGACTTATCTGAGGGAATTAACTCTTATTTGCACTGAAGTGTTTGCCGTATCTTGGCTGATATCACTGTGAGTGATTCAAAAAGAATTAGAAAAATTAAGTCTGTTTTCTACTATAATCATATGAGATACAATATCATACAGAAATAAGAATATAGAATTTAGCATCAGACCATCATGGGTTCAGATTCTAAACTCACCATTAACTGGTTGTGTAACTTAGCCTTTATTATTATAAAGTATTTGTTATAATGATACTTAGCCTTTATTAACCTCACTTGTCTCAAGTGTAATATATAAATAGCAATCATGTGCACCTTATAGGAATGTTTGAGAATTTAGATTATGCATGTAAAGTATTTAACAATACTTCCTGGAATATATGATCTTTTAATATATTACTTTTATAATAGGAAAAAAGTGTGTGTGTATTTTCATATGTATTCCTTCTCTTTTCCTGTTATACATCTTTGATTTAAGAAAATCTAACATGAAATTCGAAAATAAAGTGTTAAAGAGTAGTCATTCATATCATTGCTTATGGCAAACTTCCTTTAAAGAGTCACCTTTACGATGGCATTCAAAGTAAATTACTTCACTTACTCATTTCACCATTGTTTCTACTATGTACAGTGACTAGCCAGGAGAAGGAGCAAGTCAGGAAATGCACATTGACAACCCCATGAAACCACTAGATTGTTCTTTTTTTCTTTTTCTGCTTTTAAACAAAGTCTCACTTTGTCACCCCCAGGAGAGTGCAGAGGCGTCATAGCTCACAGCAACCTCAGATTCCTGGGCTCAAGCAACTCTCTTGCCTTAGCATCCCAAGTAGCTGGGATTATAGGCATCCAACATATTGCCTGCCTATTTTTAGAGTTGGTCTTGAACCTGTGAGCTCAGGCAATCTACCTGCCTCAGCCTCCCAGTGCTGGGATTAAAAATAGATACTTGTGAAGCTATAGAGAAGATACTGTAGGCTAATGTGATACAGTACAAGTGTGAAGATGAATGATTGGGAGGCCCTTTGCAGAGTGTTTGGAGGGAGGTATAAGTGTTCAAGCAGGAGAAAGAATAAGCACAAAGTCCGCAAGACACTAACAATCTTGGTGTGTTTGAGGACACAAAAGAAAGCCAGTGTGGTTGGAATTTGGTGTGCAAGGAAGGAAAGTAGAAATAAAATAGGATGACTCATGCAGAGCTTTTGAATATTATGAAGAGAAATTTGGTTTTAAATATAGCTGTTAGGTCTGTTTGGGTGTTCCCTGGTCCCCTAGTTTCCAGTGTCAAGAATGAGCACTGGTTTTGAATGGAGCTGATGCTGAAGTGTTCATACATACATGTACAAATACACACACAACATTTATTGTAAAGTGAAAGTACCTATGGAGGAAGAGATGGGTCATTTTCTGAGAGGAGAAAGACCCTGAAGTCTAAGCACACACTGTGTTTTATGTGCTCACTAGTTTGTCCCACCTTCCTCCTGGTAGGATTGATTGCTGTTTCCCACATTTGCAGTTATTGACTGGTTGAGGTTTATAACAGGTTACATAACAGATTAGGTTATATAACAGTTTCCTTAGAACTCCTGCATACTCTTAGAAACCTTCATGAAAACACCACCCATGGTTTCATGTTAATTCAATGGTAATGAGCCAGTTCAATGTCATTAGGAGCTCCTTACTGTGTATGTTTCCACCAGGGAACAGTTCCTCAGCACAGTTTGGTTTCTAACTGCGGTTTGGTTCCTGCTCTCTACCCTGTGCCCCTTCCTTACCACTGCTTTACCTCAGACCTAGCATTATCTTTGGACTGTTTTTAACCTGAGGGATTACTGTAGAACACTGGTTCTAAACCTTCCTAATGCCACGACCCTTTAATACAGTTCCTGTGGGTGGTGACCCACAGGTTGAGAACTGCTGCTCTAGAAAGACAGCATGCCTGTTGTGTGGAAATTACGATCTATTCAAAGGTATGGAAGCTAGGAAATCACCTTGTGCGTGGGTCAGGAAGGGAGATGGTGATAGTTTCAAAATAGGATTGTGGCAGTGAAATGGTAAGAGGTTGCATTTGTGCTTATTTTGGGTATAGATTTGACTTGGGTGAATTGGATACGGGATATAAGGAAAAGAGAGGAATCAATTAAGGAAGACTTCCAGGATTTTAGCTTGGGTAACTGGTTGGTTTATATTATTTATAGACATAGGGAAAGATTATATGGGGATGAATTTGTAGGGTGGAAAGCAGGAATCATTAATTTTGTTTTGACATGTTGTCTAATAAGTGTCAATTGATAGCCAAGAATGATGTCAGCTGGGAAGTTAAAGAGTCTAATAACAGCTGGGAAGTTAAAGAGTCTAATAAGAGAATGGAAAGATGTCCTGGATGGAGATAAGAATTTTATAGTCACCAACACATGGGATTTAAAGCCTTGGGACCTTTGTAAACCTGCGAACTTTTAATACAGTTCAAAGTGGTCGTGACCCACAGGTTGAGAACCACTGCTCTAGATGGAGAATGTAAATAAGGAAGAGGGGCTGGTAAGGAGGAAGCTATAACGAGGGAGATAGAAAAGGAGGAGTCAGTGATGTAAGATAGGGCTTATGGAAACAAAAAGACTTCCATAAACAGGCAGAAGTGTTTCATGGATAGCCATGTTAGTGTTGTGGCCAAGTTGAATATGATTAAGACATAGAGTTGTTTACTAATTAGGACTTATACCTTTATATTTCTCCTTTATTACAATCCATCAGTGAAACAACAATAGCAAAAACACCCTAGCACCCAGTTTTTCCTTCAGTTGATTTCTCAGTCTGTTTTAGTATTATTTGTCAGTTACTCTCCAAAACTGGATGTTTGGCTATTTTCTCCAAAAAGGAGAAAGAATTTTCTTTTTCTGGTACTATTTGTTGAAGTTCTCCCCTTTCTCAATATAAAACTAATGGGGATTTTTGTGAGAAAATATAAAATACAAAAAAATTAAAAACACTACTTTAAAGGACTAATTTAATTCCTGTGAACAAAAATTACATTAGGGGTATAAGAGTTAAGTTGTGTACACTCTGTCTCTCAACCCAATTTTATAGTAATTTGCTGCGAACCTTTACCCCAAGGACACTTGCATGGTTTTGTCGAGTACAACCCTTCTCATTTCTCCACCTCCTTATTCTACATGCAGATGCAGCACTTTTCTGAATAAAGTTTTAGCAATTCCTTCTTTCAAAAATGAAAGCATTTTCCTTTCACAATTAGCATCTGTTTATAGAATAGTTCATATTTTCATAATTAGATCCTGCATAGAAATGCAAAGCCTGCTATGTAAAAAGGATAATGAATCTTTATTGCACAGTTGAAATCAGATTTGTGCAAAAGGCACTTTGAAAACAGTAATAAGCAGAGACATGTATTAAATCACACAGATAAGGCACCCTCTTTATATTTTCTATTTATAAATGGAAATTTTGACTACCCAGTGGATTCCACATGACATTTCCTATTACCAGCAAGGGTTTTCAGCTTTTACCATAAAAGTTATCTAAATTCAAAAGTCTCTGTGGATTCATAGATCTAAAGAATACTCTGGAAGGGGCCAAGATAGGGTGGAAGGGTCCTTTGTCTTTTTCTTTTGTCTATACACTCTGGCAGAGCTGAAGGTTAGCAAGTGGTAGAAGAAAGAAGCCATTCGAAATAATCGTGATAAGATCTAATCAGGAAACCCAGTGTCCATTTTATACATGCTGTAGCATATTAAGGATCTTATAGTTGGGCTCCTTGAGAGCCAAACTCACGTCCTTATAAGTTCATCCTTATATTTTTCCATTATCTACATCATTTCTTGGCAAATAATGGATTTATTTCCAAGGTAAACCATCTCATGGGGTTTGTTATCTATTACCTCCTTGGTAAACCTCTGAAAGCTAGAGCACTGCTGTATAGAGAGAGGAGGAGGAGAAATTGGGAGGAGGGATTGGGAAGCAGGGAAAGTCAATGTCAAATGAACTGCCAAGGATGGATATTATGGCTGCTGGGGACCTCAGAGAGTATCTTGTGTCTTTTGTGTCCATTTTATAGTCAGTGCTTCATATAAGATGGCAGTCTTGCCTTGACCATTCTTAGTATTGATTTACTCTCAGACATGCCAGACCATTTGAGCAGTACTAAAAGGAAAAATTCTATATATTTTCACTTATAAGCAGATGTATCAAAGGTATATATTTTTAACCCTTTCATTTTTCCTTTATTTCTTCATACTGTTTTTTCTCTCTCATTGTAACTCTCCTGCCCCTATAACTTTTTTTTCAAGAATAATGAAAGTTTCTTAATAAAAAAGCATTATAAAGGGAACAAATGAAAAAAATTTTTTTGTTTATTTGTTTTACAAAAAGAGTGACAATAACAACTCAAACCTGTGAGGAAAAGAAACTTCAAACTTTGCACCCTGCTAGCCATTCCGCGAAAGTGGAAAGATCTTATTTAAGGCTAGTTTTGTGGTGCCAGGATCAGAGCACTGCTGAGTGTTAACAAAAAAGAATGAATTGATGCCAAATTTGGAGGCCTGCTTGAACTCTTCTGTTGTTTTCCCTAGTTGTTGCTTTGTGCTTTTCCTGCAGTGCAGGGAGAGAAATTAGTTGTCTGGCTGTCTGAACTCATGGCATCTGCTTAGCAGTTTCACCCACTTATATTTGGGACTCATTCCTCTGTCAGAATTATTTTCTTTTCCCTCTGCTTCATTAGAAGGGAGGCTGGGACTAAGCTCCTGAATTGATTTTGCATACTTTCATGTTACCTAGCTCAGAAAACATATGGAGCATTTGGATTTATTTGTTTCCTCAAATTAAATTCCTAAAAATTTGGAAAACACTAGAGTTTGTTTCGTGTTACAAAAAATTGTAGTTACTTTTTTTGATAGACAAAAGCAACAAAATTTTGGCATAAAAATCTCTGGATTAGTTACTTTTAGAAGAGGTCATTGATTTGCTTCCTTCCTTCTATCATACCCACTTTTAGGAAAGAATATGTATGTGGAATCGTGCAACACTGCATCATGCATGTGTCCATTTAGGCACACTGAATACAAAATGTCACCAAGTCATTTTTATTCTTACAATTTAGTAACTTTATATCTCCTTCCTGCTTTTCCATTCTTAATTTCAAGTGTTTAACTAAAAGTCTCAAACATGGACTTTTCATAGCTTCACATATGTGTAAAAAGTAAATAGGTATATACAGTTAGAAGAAATAAAACTTGGACAAAATAAGACAGTAGGATGACTATAGTTAATAATAATTTATATTTCAAATGGCCAGAAAGGAATAATTTGAATGTTTCCAGTGTGAAGGAAAGACAAATATTTAAGGTGATGGATTTCCCAGTTACCCTGATTTGGTCTTTACACATTGTATGAATGTATCAAATTATCAGATGCACCCCCAAAATATCTACATCTATTGTATATCAATAAAAAAATTTAAAGAATAAAAAGAGAAATAATCATACAATTTGAAATGATACAAAATGTTACTATTTTTAATGCACTTCAACTTTAAACAATACTAATGTATGAATATCATCCTATCTTCTTTACAAAAAGTACTTTGTAGCCTTACTGAGAGATACCATACACTGCAGATTAAGTGAACTCTTAAGAGATAGCTCTTAAAATAAGAAATAGTTTTCTTTGGATACTCATGGTTTCTTTCCTGAAGGATCCTAGAAAAAGGCCACATAATAGAGGGGAAATAGCATGAGTTGTAGAGTTAGCCGGCCTGATTTTGAATTCTGGCTTTATTTGTCCTTCTGGAATAGCCTTAGCAAATACTATAAGCTCTCTAAAGTTGCAGAGTTATCATAATGGTCATATATACAATATGATCATAAGGAAAAAGCGAGATAGCAGATGGCAAAGTACCTAGTGCAGTGTTTGGCACTTGGTGGTCCATAAATATTTATATTAATATCTTTTCATTCCAGAAAGTACTTGCTGTATTGTCAGAAAGGTTTGTTTAATGCTGACAAAGGAGGGTTGGACCTAATTATGTATCTAGGGTCCTTGAAACACAGTGAGCTAAATTTTTCAGACAATATACTATCTTTTGTTTTTCCTCCCTTTTGCTTTAAAACAGAATGCAATTTGTCTCGAACTCTGTACTACAAACTGGTGATTTAATTAAGCAAGTTTATTGACTGTCACAGAGGCTGTGGTTAAAAACTGGCAAACGTCATGTGACTATATTAGTATCTGTGAGCAAATAAAGGGAAAAGACAGGATTCTACTCAGCACATTTTTTTTTCTTTCTATTTTCTTCCAAGCTCATTCTTGCACTACAGCATTTCACTTATAATCTGTTAATTAAATCATTTCACTCCATTTTATATAATTTTTAATTTAGCATTCATTTTCAACTTAGCTTTGGCTTCATTTACTGATAATAAACAGTGTTGCATACAACACATGTTCCACAAAACACTCAGTCATACACATACAGATGCCAATAATTTTTTCCAGTATGTCAGGCACATTAAAATTAAAGGCAGCATCTCCCCTCACCTTTTCCATTACTGAATGCGCACCCTGTTTGAATAATACATACTCCTGACAGCCAGCAGTAGGCTAATGCGTAAAAATTATGTGCAGCATCTCACTATTACCTTTTAGAAAATTCATGGTTTTCCTAGACACAGTCTGTAGAAGGTTTCTGAAATGGTCACTCTGATACCTTGGAACTATATGTTTGGCTTAATGGATACTAGCAGTAAATGTTTCTAGAATTATTGCTTTATGAGTTATCAGCTACGTGATAATTATTGAGAAAGAAACTTTAGTATAGCATTCAAATTACTTCTTTATAGCTTATCTTTTAAAATCATAGTCCGAGTTCTAAATATATGAATTCCTTTAATCTTAGGTGAAATCCAAAAGTTGCCAAAGCTACAAACTCCAGAGTTTATGGACCACTTCTAAAAGATAGATACCTGTGTTGTGGTATAGTCACCCAAGTCCTTAGAATCCATTTACTTTTTTCCTGCATAATTGACTCCTCTTAGTTAGAAAAGTTCTTCTTATTGCTTCTTGCATAAAGTTCTCATATAGTAACTTTGATTCTTTGCTCAACATCTGTCATTTGGTAAAGGGAATACCCTTGGTCATATTCTGCTAGGCATATACTTTGTATTAGTCAGTGTGGTAGGTGCTGGGGATGTGATGATCAAAGCCAGTGTGATTTCTTCTCTTACAAAGATGATATCGTACCATGGTAAGACAAATATAAGCATTAACTGCACAAGGACAGAGTTGTGTGAAAAGGTTTAGGAATGAGTGAAAGACCATAACTTAGAAATCCCACCTTTGTCTAGAAGGTTAGAACTCACCCCAAACCACTTGAGGAATATTGTTTAAGTCGAGGTGTGAAGGATGGCTGGGATTCAGGTAGGTGAGTGAAGGTGGACTGGAGGGACGTCATAGACATTCCTGTGGCTACAGAGTAGATGGCTTGTTTGAGTCCTGGAGAAGGAAGGGGGCCAAGTAGTCGTGAGATTAGTAGGACTGTGATTCCACAGAACCATATGACACAAAGGTGAATGATAGATAATATTCTTAGGACAGTGAGAACTGAAGGATTTTAGGCAGGGATTGACTCTATCAGGTTTATTTATTTGTGGAAAGTCATCCCTCTGTGGAGAACGTTTTGGTTAATGTTTGCCAGAGACAGTTCAGGAGAATACAGTGGTACAGGAGATAACCTGGGTGACAGTGGTGGCAACAGTGGGGCTAGTAAGTGATGGGTTAATTTGAGCACTCTCAAGGAGTGAAGTGGACAAGACTTACTATCAGTCTGAACTTGAGAGAAAGTGAAGCCTCAAGGATGATGCAGCAACTAGGTTTCTGGCTTCAGCAGTTGTGTAAATGGTAGTAATTTTTCACATTGAAAGAGGTAAAATATTTTTGGTACCTATCTCCTGATTGCTATCTGAGTGTCCAGGTCAGAGGTCACAAGCTTGTAAAATGCATGGTATTAGAATTTTTTTATATGGGTTATCATCTGTTTCAGTTGAACAGTACATGTTGGCGTAGATTATGGAATCTTAATCTCTGTTTTGATTGTCATCTGCTGAGAGCTTAACATAGCAGCTGAAAAGCCCATTGAGAATTTGGCATATTGAAGAATAAAATATTTCAGAATGCCTATATTCCATCTCAGGTTTAAGTGCGAGAGTTTGTAGTGTGCTAGGAAGATCTTTGGATTTTTCTACTCCGTAACAATTTAATGGTCTTATTCCTGAATACTGCAACTGTTCAGTTCTCCCGGCACCTCAAATTGTGGATATTCTCCTTCAAGTCCCAAATTCAGAGATAACAAAAATTTTGTCTTACGTTTAGTCTGGGAAGAGAGTTGGAAAGAAATGTCAATCCTGCAAAGTGTAAGACTTTTGAAATCTTAACCCTACTACTTGCTTAATGTTTTGATTTTTTCATTTTGTTCAAATTAGTGCTTCAGGGCTTTCCTTTCACTTGGTATGCCCTGCTGTCATTCATGGCAGTTTCCCTGGTCATTCAATTCTGCTTTGCTCAATGGGTAGGCAGGAACTAACGGGGATTTAAACCTACCTGAGCAAAGCTCCTTCAGTTACTAATGAGAGTTGTTGTGTATGTACACCCATACTCTTGATCCTTGAGTGAGATAACCCTGGAGTGGTTATCACACACCATTTATTCTCTACCTACTTACCTTTCTACCCCACTCTTTTGCTGTTGTTCACTTTATTTCCTAACTAAACCTCTCAGGGTCTGATTTTGGAAGAACTCAAACCAAGACAACCCCTGTGAATTTGGTGTTCTTATCTCTGGAATGCTTTTATTTGACTAGTCTGTCCTTTGCCTTGTTATTCCTTCCTGATTATGTATCACTCCTTGTATCTGTCACTTGGCATAAATTCATGTTCTTTTGTTCATTCTATTGATCTGAGACTCTGAACTGTTATCCCCAGGTGGTGGGGAAAAGATTTAAAGTGGTGGCGTAAGCGTGTAGATCAAAAACTCCCAGGACCTGTGCTTCACAAACAGATTTGTTGGATGTAGTGTGTATCTCTGGAGTAGAATGTCCTCTGCTTCCTAAATAAGGGAGCCTAGTGTTGATTTTGTAAAATGCAAATGTTTGAAATTTCCCATCCGTATTCTTTACTGGTACACTGTACCATATTTTGTTATTGGCCTTGATACTTCCTTTGCTTCCTTTTTCATCATCTTATTCTTTAATTTAAGGTACAGTTCACTATAACAAAAAATATATATTTTTTTCCTGGTGTAATTTTTAGCCATGTGTCTTCAGTTATGTTTCTGGGAGACATACTTATTAGGCTCTTTTTCTTTTGGATTCTATTTCTGGCAACTACTACTATTTGGAATAATTATTCTGAAGTTTTACTTGCCACACTTCAGCTGCGATTAGCAAAGAAAAATGTTATCTCCACACTCCAGAATAAAACCATCAAGAACATTAGTTGGGGGAGGATATTGATTTGTAATCTTCTGTATGTGTTTCTTTCTTCCTAGCATGCACGGATGTTCTCACCCTCCCTCCAGTGGTGTTCATGTAACCTAGAATCTTCAGTTATATGCAGTAACTCTCAAGATGGGAACAGGAAGATAAGGAATGTAGCCAAGGTAGAATTGTTAGAAGAAAACTGAGTTTTGCATATTGAACCTAGACAGAAGCAGCTGAAGAGAGGCGAGGAAAAATTTACTGAGAGGTTCAATAGGCAGTTATAATATGTTGGATATGGCTGAGTGGTACCCACTTTTCATTTCTAGTTTATTCTGATCTCCTTTTTTAACTGCAAAGACTAGGAAATTAAAAAATTTATTTTCTAGACTCTCTTGCAGCTAGGATTCTGGATGTGAATTAGTTATACTTGCTTGAGATTTGGAAGGTGGAAATGAGGTAGCGGTCACGTTGCTCTTTTTACTTAACAAGCTAGGTTAAAGAGAAACTGCAGTGGTGTTTCAGTTTCCAATCACCAGCTTCCTGAATGTTGAAAGGAAGTGATGGTGTGATTTCTTGAGCCCAGATTACAGCTGTGTCCAGTGTATCTGTAGCTCAGCTTTTCCAACAATGGTTTTCTGTTTGTGACAGAAGAAAGGTCACACTTCAACCAACCCTGTCCAGTGATTTTGTAGGAGGTAAATTCTTTCCAACCCTTTCCAGTCAAAATTTTTTCCAAGTGGTTTCTGTCTTTTTGACCTGAACTCTAACTGATAAAGATGGGTTGAAGCAAACTTTGTGCTTTAAAGGTCTGGACACAGAGAAAAACGAGAGAGACAAGAAACAACAGGATGATCTTGCAGACCTGCATATGCAGGCACTACTCCATAGTCCAGTGTCTACAAGAAAGCAAAGCAACTGCCAATTAAGTTATAGGGCCACTAATGCTTTAATTCTTGAGTTCCAATTTTATAGAACTTTTCCTAGCTCCCCTGTATATTTATCCATCAAGCATGATGGTGACGCCGTTCTCTGTTGGGGATTGCATCATTCCTAACTTGGTATTTTGAAACAGGTGGCATTTTACTTTTTTCCTCTCTTGGGAAATAAGATGAATTGAAGAAAAGGAGAATGATTTGCCCAAAGGAGAAAGGAAAGATTGAGAGCCCAGTGTTTCTGACTTCCTTATAATGCAATAAGAACAAAAACACAAGTGTTTAATTTACTGGGCCCCAGTTGAGATGCAGAACACACTAGAGAAAGTCATGGTCCCTGCCCTCATGGTCTGTGATCCAGCCACTGAGGCACACATTTCCATTTGCTGTATTCCATTCATTATGTTAATTTTCCACTGAGCCCTAGCCCCACCTCCACCAATTATTTTTGTGTCAACCTTCTAATCACAACATTATATGACCATTCAGACTGGTACTAATTAAATCATTACTTAATTCACAAAGTGTGCAATAATGCTAATGGTTCTTGTCAGCTGAAATTACAGCATGGCACTTACTTTCTTTATTCTCAGTAGATGGGGGGAGGGGTTTGCTCCTTTACTGAACATCTTTTGCTTACCCTCACATAACCAGCTGATCCCATCGTCTAGACCCCATCCTTACTCAAAACTGGGAAAACAATGTGGTAGACTTAGTGATGTGTACCTACAGATGTGTACCTCATCATGTAAAATCATGATCTCAACTTTTTTGGAGTGGAAAAAGTTGATATTCAAGGAAAAAAAACAGTATTAAGATTTAGAGTACTGTTTGTAACTATATTTTGTCATCATTTTGTACTTCGAATTACATTATTTTTAACAGAATAAAACAGTAGCTTGTCTCTTTTTCTCATTTTTAAAACAGATTTGTTTTCCGCTCAATTAGACTTGTGATCACAAGAACACAAAGTAGTATTTTTCTCCTTCTGGAGAGAGACATACTGTATGATGGGCAAATTGTCAGGAATAATTATACCAAATGATGGAATAAAATCCAATGGAAAACATCTTTCTCACTGCTAGTGATACATTTTTATTTAAGACACAATGAGCATCAAGCACATTTATGACAAGGTGAAATTGACAAGTGGCCTTCTGCCATGATTTTATTTTTAATTGCTGGTAAACTAATTAGCCAGAACAACATGTTGTATAATCCACAAAACTGTCACTTATGCATTTTCCAATAAAAGTAAGATCTACTATGTGGAAAAGTTCTCTTTTAAGAGATAGACGCCCCCCAAAATAAAAATTATTCAGAATTCTGAGCATTTAGATATCACACAGTAAAGGGCTTTTCCTCACCCATGAAATGGCATTTGTGTCTAACATTTGTTTTGAGATTTGAACAGGTATTAAGAAAGGCAAACAGAATTTTTTTAAGACCAAATTGCACGTCAAAATAGCAACCACTTCTTTAAACATATTAAATTCTGTGTGGTTGAGTCATGTAAGTCTAAGACTTAACATTTGAGGACTAAGACTTACAATTAATCAATAGTTACTTAGTACAGGTGATGGCAAACTTTTTCTTTAAAGGGACAGATAATAAATATTTTCAGCTTTGTGGACCATTCAGTATTTGTCAGAGTGACTCAACTCTGATTTTGCAGTGCATCAACAGCCATAGACAATGCATGAATAAGTGTGGCAGTGTTAAAATAAAACTTTGTAGGCACAAGTATTTGGCTTGATGTAATTTTTGTTTATTACAAAATATTATTTTCATTTTTTTCAACCATTTAAAAATGTAAAAACCATTCTCTACTCATGGACATTATACAAAAGGCAGTGGGTTGCATTTAGCTTACAGGTTATATTTTCTAATCCTTCATCTTCTGCCTTCTGAATGCCAGAATTTAGTTTCTGATGGCTGTCAGGTAAGGTGCTAAGCACTCAGGGATATTCAGAGATAAAGAGAGCAAAGTCCCTGTCCTGCTGAAGCTTATAGTTGAGATGGAAAGACATATAGACAGAATTGAGACACACTGTATCAGATATTAAATGGTAAATGTCGCTGTGACCGAAGCCACCATTGCTTACAAATATAGAAGAGGGTGTTCTGCTAAGAAATGACTAGTTAGGTGAGGAGGTATAGAAATGGTAGGATATCAGTTGGATCCTAAAGGAAAAAGTTGTGGACCTTTAAAAAGACAATGTAAGACCATAATGCCTTCATTTACTGTCTAAGAACAGTAAAAACTGTCATTTCTATAATTCTTCATGTTCCTTAGTTCTTTCTTTTATTTCATATCATAAAAATTTCTGATATACAGGAGTTTTAAAGAATGTTATATTTAATACCCAGTGCTCAAACAGTCAACACATATATTCTACCATTAATATTTTGGGATGGGTACAGTGGCTTTTACTTGTGATCTCAGCAAATTAGAAGGCTGAGGAGGGAGGATACCTTGAGGCTCAGAACTCAAGACCAGCCTGGGTAGAATACCACTTCACTACGAAAAATAGAAAGGGAAAAAAACCAGACATTATGATGCTAACCTGTAGTTCCAGGTACTCAAAAGGCTGACACAGCAGGGGGATTGCTTGAACCCAGAAGTTCGAGGTTTCAGTGAGCTATAATGCCACTATAATCCAGCCTAGGTGAAGGAGATAGACCATGTCTTAAAAAAAAAAATAAAAAGGCTCGGCGCCTGTGGCTCAATGGGCTAAGGCGCCACCCATGTACACCTGAGCTGGCAGTTTCGAATCCAACCCAGGCCCGCCAAACAACAATGACGGCTGCAACCAGAAAATGGCCGGGCGTTGTGGCGGGCGCCAGTAGTCCCAGCTACTTGGGAGGCAGAGGCAGGAGACTGGCTTGAGCCCAGGAATTGGAGGTTGCTGTGAGCTGTGATGCCAAGGCACTTTATCCAGGGTGAAAGTGTAAGGCTCTGTCTCCAAAAAAAAAAAAAAAGAAAATTTTGGCTAGCCAAAAGAGAAAGAGAAAGACCTCACA
>CAUYON010100881.1:0-28094 GCA_963573935.1 Arctocebus calabarensis | reverse complement strand
AATAAAACTACCATCAGGAAAATGGAAAATATACAATATCTTACAAAAATTTTAAGTTACCATTCCCGTCTCCTCCACCACCATTCCCATAGTGCAGTATCAATACATGCTGCATACGCTCAACACACAAGCCACCCCAGGCCAGCCTTGACAAACAGCAGGGAAGCTGAAGAGTCTATTAAATATAAAAGTTGCATTGAGAATAATTAGATTCATTAAAAACAGGCAAGTACTATGAAAGGGTTATTTTATCCAGTATTGTTGTGCCCTCAAACAAAAACACAGATATATTAAAAATACAGGTTAATGGAAATCTAGGAATTCAATTCCATTTCTGCTGTTAGAAGCACATCATAGCTGGATAACAAAACTCTAACCTGTAATAGTTACGGCTTTTGCCGTATATATTTAAAAAAATGGAAACAATTTTTTCCATTGATTGCATCTGCTTTCTTTTAAATCGACCATATTAAAATTAACTAATTTCTTAACAGAAAAAAAATCCAAATAAAAATAACACAATGAAAAGTGCCATACTGTAAGTCATTCTAATATATACTGTTACCCATTTCAACATAAACTGGTAACTTATATTTTGTTTAAAGTATAAAGTCAGTGTTATAGTATATCTTTGTTTCTATAAATAATGATTATAGCACAAAGAAGCCCACTTTCCCCAAATAAAAATAACTTAAAAAGCTGTAAAAGAGTCTAATTAAGCTTTGCTTGAAAAAATAGTTTGCTAGGTCTAGTCAAATGCTCCACATTCTGAAGGTACTGTAATTGCTTGCAATTGATAGACAAACACCAAGTTAATAAAACATGAAACAAGGATAAAAAGTGCTGCATATAAACCCCTGATGCACCAGATTATTATCAAAGATCACAGATACATCTATTAAATCAAACTGGAAAAATTTCCAGCCAAGGATATAGCTTTAAAAAGGAAATGTTAAAAAAAAGTTTAAATGTAGAGCAATCCCGTGATACTTCCACCGAGTGGGGCTATACATACAGATTCCATGATACAGTATTTCACATAAATGGATACTATATAACCTCCTTGCTGAGAAGGAGATCACATGTGCTATTGTAGCAAACCTCCCTCAGCATTTGAGCTGAACAAAAAACTACACCACAAAGATGCATCATCTTTCAATAACCCAGCTGTGATTTCTCCACTAAGATGGCTGCGGCGAGCTGCTGGGCGTCTGTCATGTGAGGGTTCCTCTTCATGACGAGTCTCACCAGGTCGGGTGGGAAGATGTTGCACAAGTTGATGTAAATCTTTTCCCGGTTGTCTTGGTACCTCGGAGGATCCTGTGGCATCCCGCAGTACGGTATCCGCCAAGTTGGCTCTTGCTGTTCAGGTAGGCTCTGGAAGGTGAACTGCTCGTAACATGGCTGTGTGGAGTTATCAGGCAAGGAGTAAGTCTGCCGATAACCGTAGGCATCGATCCCGTAGCTAGGCCGGTCCCAGCTCCCCAGCCCATCCTGGCGGGAGTAAGGCTTCCTTTGTCTTGAAGGAGAGCTGTCATAGAGGCGAGAATCAGAAATGCTGTCTATTCTCGTGGCCACTAGGGACCTCCCCAGGTGTGGCGCCTTAGGGTGTGCTGAGCTTGGTGGAGAGGGGTAGTCGCCAGGGCAGCTGGACCGGGCACCCACAGCCGGGTGTTGCAGGTGCACAGCCAAGTGTGGAAGAGGAGGCTTGTGATGGAACTTTGGTTCTTCATGACTGTAACTTTGCACTCTGGTTAAGGGGTCGTGGAAATTCTGCAGGAAGGGTTGGGAATTAAGGCGGCTGTGAGGGTGCATGTGTTGACACTTCAAATTCTCTTCTAGCTGTGGGTCGGGAGAGCTGACATAGGACCGGTCATTGTACCCCATGTAGGAGTCACTGCTCCCACAGCTCATGCTCCCTTCACTGCTGCAGTCAGAAGCTACGGAACTTATTCTATAATCTGTGTCTAATGAGAAACGCCTTTCAGGACTGCGTGGGCCTGAGATACTCAGATTTGAATATGCATTCAACATGGAATAATACCCAATGTCAACAGGTGAGTCACATTTTGGATACTGTTCATAAGGCATTGGCGTTCCATGATTTTTGGTTGCCATCATCACTGGAGGATACTGTCCCTGTGGTCTTTGATCCTGAGGTGAGAAATGAATTCCAGATGGAAGGCCATTGCTTAAAGATGCAGTGCTTTGGGGTTTTGCAGAAGTAGCCGGCATACTAACTAAGGAAGGTACAGACCTGGTTTCCAATTTGTTTTTGGTGGGAAGCTTTTCTTCTAGGTCTTGGTAGACTTGGGTCCTTATGCTTGGGTCTGACTGCCTCTTTGGAGCACCTCGCCTCACATCAGAAGTGCTATCAACCTTAGTGCTACAAGGAACACTGTTGCTTTTCACCAGCCCTCCTTCATTCGTGGTTTTGGCTGCTGTGTTTCTAGACATGGCACGAAGTTCATCAGCCACTGACCGCTGAGGCTGACTGCCCCTTTCGGGGTGGTAATATTTGCACTTGTGTCCATAGGTACACTTCTTTCCTATGAAAAGTAAAATTAATTAGCTAAAGGAATCTACCATTAGATCCTGAAAACAAATTCAGTTTGGCACCATCATTTTAACTTGTGAAAGAAACAAAGGCATGAATGGTGGATGCGCTACATGCTACTCTGCTCTTGACTCGTGGGAACGTTATTTTTCAGTCTACTGATTTCCTTACTACCAGGGCAGCAAAGGAGCTGGGCAGATGACTAATAATCACTTCCCAAGTTTTTGGCTAATACCCCATGTTCTCCACCCAGACCTGCTTTTTTTTTTTTTTCCCCAGAGGAAATTCTGTCTTGAAGAGCAGCATGTACAGCTGTAATGTGATAAACCGTGCTCATCTGATTTGTATCTAGATGAAAGAATTTCAGACTTTACTCACCTGGAAACTAATTGCATGTGGAGTTAACTGTGTTTTTCAAATCATGTTTTAATTCAGGGACAGGCATTTGTTTTGAACCCAAATAGATAGAAACAATGCTTTTTTAAGGCTAAGACATTTTCTTAAATTACATTACAATTGAAAGAACCACATACTATCCAAAAATATTTATTTTTATTAACAGAAGTTTAACAATGTATTGTGTTCTAAAGGCATATACCAAATACTCATTAAGAAAGTTACCATATGGGCAAGGTTGCTTTTTGTGTTCAGGAACAATAGGTTTCTTCCTCAGAAAATTATCCAGACTGGGGCCGTGTCTGCCGAGAGGGTCGTCAGGAGGCATGAACCTGCCACAGAGACAGAATAACAAAAAAAGGCATCTAAGCAGGGGGGTGGCCACTTAATTCTAAAAATAAGAGTACAAAGATGTGTTTACTCTAAAGTAGTTTTTTGGAAATTTTAGTAATTTGATCTGACATTTATAGGATTAAAAATATCAGTATATGAAGTTCACTTTCCTCAATAAAAACAACATTAAATTAAAGCCAACGTTCGTTTTAATTCAAGTAAGTTTGAGCCTAGCATGTTCTAATTTATTCTTCCTTCCTCTCAGTCTTAGGATTTTGTAAGGATTTTAGAAAATGATTGCAGTGACATTTTCGGAGAGCTTCATAAATATGGGTCTAGTGGGAGCCGTGTGGGTCGGGGCAGTAAAGAGAAGGGAGGGGCTGGGATGCTGTGGGAGGACCAAAGACTTCCTAAACAGGGACTATGTGCCAGATACTTTGCACACACTGGTTCTTTCTGTCCTGACACTAATCCTAAGCAGCATTCGTTTCATTTTACAGATTAATAAACTTTTGTAATTTAGGTTCAGATGCGTTCAGCAATTTTTATCTAACATCACATGTCACAGTCCAGATTCAATTCCGTCTGACTCCAAAGTCTATTCTTTTTTCACTGTACTCATGAGCTTCTCAGCAGTTGTAAACAAAGTCTTAAAAAAGTAAACTTATTATTTAGAACTAACTGTCCAAAGGAGAAAAAAAAAAAAAAACCTCTGACACGAATTACGAGGAGAAGTTATGATTGAAGAATTCTACTTGTCATGTCACTGTTTGAACTGGAAGGAAACCCAAGTATTTACCCATGAAACATGAGTAATGGGAATAATGCACGCACTCTTCAAAGGAGCGTCAACATGGCTAAGCAGTAAAATTGAGCAAATAGTGTTTACTGTTATAAAAACAATAAGGCAACATTCAATGTTAATAAATAGAAGACAAAGTCCCTAAATCTCACAATCTTAAAACAATTGTTTTCCATGCCTGTGTCAGCTATAAGGCATTTCCCCTGTGTAGACACCATTTTACATGGCTTTAATCAAACATAAATAGAATTTCAAGCTTCTTTAACATAAAATATTTTTCCATGTTTCTTAACAGCCTTCATAATACAAATTCTGAATTAGCTGAATAATATTCCAATAAATGTAGAATTGGATTGATTTTTCTATTGGACAGTTAGTTGCCTTTGAACTCTCACCTTTATAAATAATATAGAAATGAACATATCTGGTCTTCCTTTCTTCCTCCAAGAATCATATATTCCAAAAACAAGATTAATGGGTTGACAGAGTACACATATTTTTGAGGTTTCTGCTAACCTGTGCCAAACTAACAGTTTATGTGTATCTTTAATAGCAAAACACAAAAATATATATATATATTTTTTTGTAGAGACAGAGTCTTACTTTATCGCCCTGGGTAGAGTGCCGTGGTGTCACACAGCTCACAGCAACCTCCACCTCTTGGGCTTAAGCGATTCTCTTGCCTCAGCCTCCCGAGTAGCTGGGACTACAGGCGCCCGCCACAGCTCCCGGCTATTTTTTTTTGTTTGTTTTGCAGTTCGGCCGAGGCCGGGCTTGAACCCGCCACCTTCGGTATATGGGGCCAGCGCCCTACTCGCTGAGCCACAGGAGCCGCCCCAAAAATATTTTTTGTAAATGGGTGAGAAAATATATTCCTTTTTAGATTTAGTTTGCATTTTTGCTTAGCAACAGGTGAACTTCCCCTACATATTTATAAATAAATTTACTTCTCCTGAGATGTGCTTGTTCATGTCATGTGTTCACTCATCAACTTCCAGACTCTAATCATGACTGAGTCTTACCCTGGACTTACAACAAGCCCTGTGTTGTCATGAACTGCACAACACCGCAGTGGTTAAGATTGTAAAGGAGCTGAAAAATTCCTAGAGATGTCACAGCACGTGTTACTCATGTGTCTCTGGTGTAAACAGACCTACTGTGCTGCCCATCTTTTAGAGGTCTATTTATTACACTATGCCTTTATCATTATTCTAAAGTGCATTCCTTCGACTCATTAAAAAAGATAACCGAAGGATAGCCCCAGGCAGGTGCGCCAGGCGGTGCTCCAGAACCAGGCACTGTTACCCCAGGAGAGGACAGGTCCACGCCTGTTACTGTCCCTGAAGATCATCCCGTGTCATCTTAGGCTAATGTGTTTGTGTCTTAGTTCTTAACAACATGTTTAAAAAGTAAACCAAAAAAAAGTTTAACTAGTAAAAAATTTAAGGAATAAGGACATGAAGAAAGAAAATATTTTTGTATAGCTGTGCAATGTGTTTGCATTTTAAGCGAAGTGTTATTACAAAAGCATCGAAAAAGTTTATACACTAAAAAAGTAAGGACCTTAAGTACATCTGATGCAGCCTGCAGTATAAGGTTTTGACACTGTTCCTACAGTGGTGCACAGTCACGTCCACTCACTTTCTGACACCCAGAGCAGTGTCCAGACCCACAAGGTCCATTTACGGTACGTACCTTGGACAGGAGTACCATTTTTAATCTTTTTCACAGATTTTTCTGTACCTTGTCAATGTTTAGATACACAAATACTCACCAGTGTATTACAACTGCCTACAATATTCATTATAGAAACACACTGTACAGGTTTGTGACTTCGGAGCGGCAGGCCATGCCATATGGACTGGGTGTACAGTAGGCTATACCATGTAGATTTGTGTGAGTTCACTCTGTGATGTTCACACAATAAAACTTCCTTAGCAATATTTTTAAATACTTATTCCTCAGCTAGACACTGTGGCACACGCCTGAGTCCCAGCTACTTGGGAGGCTGAGGCAAGAGGATTGCTCAAGCCAAAGAGTTGGAGTTTACTGTGAGCTGTGACGCTACAGCACTCTACCCAGGGTGATAAGAAGACTCTGTCTCAAGAAGAAAAAAAAAGAACATGACTCTATTTAGTCAGCTATCAATCAATGCTCTGAACTGACTGTCAAAGGCAGATCTCTGAGGGTGAAGACAGGATTTCTGTCAGGTGTTCCAGGCCCCTCGGACAGTCCTGAGGACGTCCTCTGTGGCAGGTGCTCCACTGTGACGCACAGGGAAGAGCAGGCACCTGCCACTCACACATGGCCTCCTGCAGCTCCATTCTACAGCTTTTCTGACTCTCACGGAAAATTAGTGTGGGGGAGGGGGAAATGAGGGGAAATCCATCGTTGGAAGAAATGTCTTAGAGCATTTGCACTCGAATGTTTACAGTAGCTCAATTAGCAATCGCAAAGATGTGGAATCAACCGAAGTGCCCATCAAACCATGGATGGATTAATAAACTATGGCACATGTATACCATGAAATATTATTCAGACATAAAAAGATGGAGACTTTACAGAATATTCTCCTTAGTAAGGTATCTTGAGAATGGAAAAACAGGGGCGGCGCCTGTGGCTCAGAGAGTAGGGCGCCAGCCCCACATACTGAGAGTGAGGGTTCAAACCCAGCCCCGGCCAAACTGCAACAAAAAAATAGCCGGGCGTTGTGGTAGGCACCTGTAGTCCAGCTACTCAGGAGGCTGAGGCAAGAGAATTGCCAGAGCCCAGGATTTGGAGGTTGCTGTGAGTTGTGTGACGCCACAGCACTCTACCAAGGGCGATAGAGTGAGCCTCTGTCTCTACCAGAGGGCGATAAAGTGAGACACTGTCTCTACCAAAAAAAAAAAAATAATAATGGTAAAACACGCATCCTCTGTACTCAATACTAATTTGACACTGGTAGACAAACAGCTGCAGGCCCTCTTGAGAAGACAGACACAGTTAAACTCAAGAAGTGGGGAGGGGTGTTGGGGCTAGTAAGCACCTACAGAATGGAGTGTGGGTAATGGCACATCTCCTGGATGAAGGGCTCAAATACAACTTGGACTTTTCCAAACGCAAACAATGTAACCTAACCGCCATATGTACCCATATATATTAACCTGAAATTTAAAAAAAACAAAAACAAAAAAGAACCCTGTCTTAGTTCTGATCAAACAGAGAAAGATTCTGTAGCAGCTGCCAGGGGTAAGTTACACTTTCAGGGAAGGCTCATCACTGGCAAGTAAGTGGTTTCACTTACTTGTCATTGACAAATGAATACATTAATAACCGCTCATCGATGAACTTCTTCCACTCTGGCTTTTCGTTAGCCAAGTCCCTGTAGTTATCATTGGACACGATGATGCCATCTGACTCGAAAGCCAGCTTCACGATGAACCTGTCATCATAGCACACCACTCGCCGCCCCTGCACTCGCCGAGACGGAGTGAACACCAGGATCTTCTCCTTCTCCAATTTACGTAAAATCTCTTGGTCTGTAAGAATAGGGGTGAGTTCAGAAATAAGTAGCATCATTTATAACTCCTAACAACATTTTTTTTTCTACGGGAATTTCAAAAATAAAGGATTTTAAAATAGTAAAAAAAAAAAACATAAACAGCATAAAACTTGGATAAGACTGAGAAAATTCTGATTTTCATTAACTGAAGCTTTTGCTTTAGCGGTGGAGCCATGCGGACAGCCACTATGAGCCCAGCTTCTTGGCGCTCCTGCGCCGACGCCATTTTCACCCCGCAGCTCCCAAGGGGGTTCGGGAGTGAGCCACGCAATTTTCCCTCCCAATGTATATTTTGTAGTTATTTTCTTCTAACTAGTGGATATGATGGTGAGAGAGTTTGAAGCTAAGAAGTAACTGAGGTTGCAAAGGGAAAAAACTTCAAACCCAGAAAGCTCAAGGAAAATGGAGGCAGAGAGGTCAGAGTGGTGCTACTTCCTGTGAGGCACGTGCAGACCAAGCCCCGCCTGTGGGGTGGGACACGTGCAGACCAAGCTCCGCCTGTGGGGTGGGACACGTGCAGACCAAGCCCCACCTGTGGGGTGGGACACGTGCAGACCAACGCAGCCTGTGGGGTGGGACACGTGCAGACCAAGCCCTGCCTGTGGGGTGGGACACATGCAGACCAACGCAGCCTGTGGGGTGGGACACGTGCAGACCAACGCAGCCTGTTGGGTGGGACACGTGCAGACCAACGCAGCCTGTGGGGTGGGACAAGTGCAGACCAAGCCCCGCCTGTGGGGTGGGACACGTGCAGACCAACGCAGCCTGTGGGGTGGGACACGTGCAGACCAAGCCCCGCCTGTTGGGTGGGACTCGTGCAGACCAACGCAGCCTGTGGGCTGGGACACGTGCAGACCAAGCCCGGCCTGTAGGGTGGGACTGAATGGGAGACTGGGAGTGATGACGTGGAGAACACGGTAGGAGACAGAGGGGGGTGGGGGGTGCTCATGTGGGTCTCTGCTGGGACCCCATTACAGTACTTTGTAACTCCACTGACTTGTTCTGTTGTAAAGCCCCTCCATCCCCTATTCACCTACCATTGTAAATTCTGGCATAGAACGACAGGTGCCTATGTCACGAATTTTTTTTTTAAGCATATTATTTCTCAAAGTGTATTAACTAGAGTGACTAATTTTTTTTTCAATCCATCTCTTCAACAGACAGTTGCTACATGCAGCCTCTGTGATATGTGCTACGCCAGGTGTCAGGGCCGCCGTGATTACGAATGGCCTTTCCTCCGAGAGGCCCAGAGCCGCCCTGGACCAGCGTGGGCAGCAGAATCGGGCGAGCGAGGCCGGACGGTGCAGGGGGAGCGCGAGCTGGGCGGCGGCAGAGGGCGCAGGGAGCGTGCGGCGCGGCTGTCCTGCCTGCGCGTGGACCGATGATGTCCCTGACAGATGGGCGGGTCTGGACCAGAACTTTGGCTCCGAAAAGCAGCAGAGCCTGAGTGGAAGCAATGTGGGCATTACAATCAGCAGAGCACGGACAGCTCTCAGGTTCTGCCGCCTCCACATCTGCTGAGCACAACCTTGTCGAGCCCGAGTCTGAGTCAGTGCCCGGCGAGTCTCAATGACTGGCTCTCCGACAGTTACCTGCTCTTGCCATTTTACCACTTTGGTATGTGTGTATCTCTGCATGCAGGCCCATGCGTGTACACACCACGGACACACACAGAATAAAACAACCTGCCTTTTATATCTAAGAACATTTCTTCAGATGATTAAAAATTCTGCCTAAATAGTTTAATGGGTATCTATTATATCAATACATTCTAATTTTCTGAAGCATTCTTCTAATAAATGTATACTTTATTTCCATTTTTTCTATTCCAGATAATAATATTGCACTATATGTCTCTGTCAAAAATATTTACCTCTATCTCTGCTTATTTTCTTCAGACTGTTCATAGAAAAGGAACCAGCAGATCCGAGAGTATTAACATTTTAAGACCAATTGCTTTCTTGACAGGGTGTAACAATCTCAACAGCAGTGTATGAGTAATGCCCTCGGGACACTGAGTACTTTCTTTTTTAATCTCTGCTAACTTCATGGGTGAAAAATAAGTTGTTTAGATTTGCATTTCTTCAATTATGAATGCACTTTTCTTTTCTTATTTGACACTTGTATTCTGGAAGTGGTCTATTCCGAGCATTTTATGATTTAAATACTAGGGAGAGCTTGGTGTTTTCCACTTTCTGAAAACTTTTATTGAAATATAATCTATATTAAATAAAAACATACAGATGAACAGCATACATCTTGATGAACTTGTACAACTTGAACAGTCACTTAACCAATATAGCCAGGAGCATCTCATGCCTCTTCCAGTCCTTAACCACCAATATAAGAGTCACTACTACTCTGACTTAACACCCATCGAGGGAGGCTGACCCCACGGTCAGGGACTGACCCCACCAAAGCAGGTTTCGCACATCTGGTGAAGTTGGACAACCAAGCTGGAGGTACAAATTAGTTTTGTATTTGTTTTCTCATCTGTATGAGATCTTTGTGATAAGAGTATGGATTCTTTATTTGCTGTGTATTTTTCTTAGGTAATTGGTGAATTTTCATTTTAAAGAAAGTATCCCAAAATGCACAAACTTAAATTTTGATGTAATCACATCTATCTCTTCTTTTGCAATGTTCAAAAATTTTTAAATTTAGAAAGGTCTTCCCCCAAAGACTCTCTGTAGTCTTTAATGGTTTGATTGTTGACAATTCATTCTTCAACTATCTGGAATTTATTCTTACGTGGTGTAAGGATCAGAACAAGTATACCTTTTCCAAGGAGTCATACAATATTTTGGTCCTACTGGTTGAATTATGTACACTTCTCTGCTTTACAGTTTTATATAGGCTGGGTTCTGAGTCCATGGCTTAGGACCCCACCATTCCCTGCCTCTGTTCATTCTCACACCAAATTAACAATGATTTAATGGCTTAAATCTATAATTATATTTATAACTTACTAAACACAATTATTATATATAATTATATACATATGTAATAAATAGTAATTAATAAATACTTCATTTGGATTAAGACATTTCCTTCTACTTGACTGACAGCATTCCCCAGGGGCATATAAGTCTTTTTTGAACTGTCTTCATTAGAAACTGAATTCAACCTGGTCTAATTTCATATAGCATGTGAGAAAATTGGAGTCCAGAGAGGTTCCTTGTGTTGCTCGAAGTCTTCATGGCTAGTGAAAAGCAAAGCCAGAATTTGAGTCTAGGTATCCTGACTCCCAGCATGTTTAAAGGTCAGAATTTTACAAAATTTAAAGTCAAAGTTTCCACAAAAATGGCAAAAACCAGATCTGGTTTATGTAGCAAGGATTAATGTTTAGTTAACATAAATTGATTTCAAACTCCAAAACAACTTTCACACCCCACCCAAAAGAATGTGGCAGTTGTTCAGCCTGAGTAAACAAAAACAGGTTGAAAATACAGAGTCAGATATCTGCGTTAGTGTCACTGGTGTTCTGAGAAAGCTACAGACCAGCAGCCACCTGTGATGAGCTTACCTGTAATGAGAGCATCAGGCCGGGACTGTTCTTTTCTCCACGCAGGAACAAAGACTGTAACATCTTTATGGCCTCTTTCCAAAAACCAATCCACTGCCAACTTTATTCCTCGGCAGGAAAATACTTCTTTGTTTCCATGGCTGAAAGATTATTTTAGAATACTTAAAATACAAAAAAAAAAAAAAAACAAAACCCAAAACAAAAAACCCCCACAAACCCTAAATTCAATTTAATTAATTCAAGTTTATAAACACAAATGGTCACATAATGATAAGAGTATTAAGTGATGTCAAATTTAAAATGGAGTTGTAGAGCTCAGAGAAACATTATGATAACTTATTTGAAAATCAAGATCTATGTGGGAAAAAAAATTGGGATGATTGTTTCGTAGAGGAGAAAGAAAAGTGAGTTTTCAAATGTAACGTTATAAAGGTTAACTAATCAGAAAGATATAAATTGTTTTTGAGCAGGATAGGGGACAAAAGAAAGAGCTCCAACCCCAGCAGGAAAAGTATCAGTCCACTGTAAATAAGTCATCACACAGAAAAATATCTGTAAAACTAATGGGATGAAATACTTCTGAGTCTCTAAAAACTTTTCCTTCTCTGGAGTCCTTATGCATATAGCATTTCAATCTAATGACTAAGCAACGCTCTAAATCTATTAGGTGGCCAATGCAACATACTCACTCCCACCAAAAGATAAAACATGTCCACGATGCCTAATCTCATACAAGAAACACTTCCTAGACCCTGCAATGAAAAGACACCTAGCTTCTGTTTGACAATACACTCGTATTGTGTGGGACAAGGATTAATGATGACAAAAGGGCATTCAAAATTGGATTAGCAGTCTTAGCTTAAAAGAGAATGCCCGACTGAGAGTGTAGGCATTCAACAAGTATTTATCTAGCCCTAGGTTTGCTTGTGCACTTTGACCTAATAATTCAAAAATAGCACTTACTGCAATTTTTTTTTTTTAAAGAAAAAGTCTTCTGCTTTGAATGCAGTGATTAGGTTCTTTTATAGTTTGAGTTCTGAAGGCTCAATTTGTTGTCAATAATAGAGACAGATATTTTTCTTTTTGGTACTAAGGATGGCTGAATGAAATAATGTAGGTAAGTGCTTTGTTAAGTTTTAGTATAAATCAAATATTAGGCTATAAATATGTTGTTCTAAGGTCCTCAGTAAGCACCAGAGCCATATAATGTATGGCTAATACGTTTTAGTACAAAACAGAAATAGATCCATTTGTTTTGTATTACACATTTACGGCTACAAACATAGATCCTATTTATGGTTCAATAGAACTGTCCTAATTATTCAAGGCAAGATTAGAGGTGAAGTCAGAGGTACTGGAAGTTTCACAGAATGGGACAAGGGAAAGGAGAATTTGAGGTCTTTCCTAGGTAAGAAGAGCTATCTGATAGCCTGGCCAAGGCCCCAGCAAAAGGCACAAAGCAATGTTAGTTTTCACAGAAAAAACTGAAATTTGACCAGTCTTCTGAAAAACTATAGAAAATGCTCTTTCTAGAAAGAACATATGTAGCACATATTCCTAAGTACACAAACTTGCTAAAACCATACTATATTTTTACTTTTGCATTAATATTCTGAAATCTATTGGCTTATGCTTTGCTAGTAAAGTAGTGATATTTGGTTTACTGAGAGTTGAGCACTCAATTGCTTCTGGGTCTAAAGACAGGCCTACATAAGCATTTTCTTCCTGGTGATTTCATTTGGTAAAGGTAAATGCCACAATACTCACTCCAGAAATAGAAGAACCTTTTTTTTGAGACATAATCTCAAGCTGTTGCCCTGGGTAGAGTGCCATAGCATCACAGCTCACAGCAACCTCAGACTCTTGGGCTTAAGTGATTCTCTTGCCTCAGCCTCCCAAGTATCTGGGACTATAGGCGCCTGCCACAACGCCCAGCTATTTTTTTGGTTGCAATTGTCATTGTTGTTTAGTAGGCCCAGGCCGGGTTTGAACCTGCCAGCCCCAGTGTATGTGGCCGGTGCCCAACCCACTGAGAACTATAGGCATCGCCCAAGATTCCATGTTCTAATTAAAAAACATTCACTTTCATAAAATGTGTGTAGGCTCGATGCCTGTGGCTCAGTGGGCTAAGGCGCCAGCCATGTACACCTGAGCTGGCGGGTTCGAATCCAGCCCAGGCCCGCCAAACAACAATGACAGCTGCAACCAAAAAATGGCCGGGTGTTGTGGCGGGCGCCTGCAGTCCCAGCTACTTGGGAGGCAGAGGCAGGAGACTCGCTTGACCCCAGGAATTGGAGGTTGCTGTGAGCTGTGATGCCACAGCACTCTATCCAGGGTGACAGCTTGAGGCTCCGTCTCAAAAAAAAAAAAAAAAAAAAAAAGTGTGTAAACAGAAAACCATATACAATCATGGGACAAAGACTGCACAGATGCTAAAGTAGGATATTGTATCATGCGATTCAGATAATAAAGGTTGTTCTCATTATCCTCTCTTCTCCCTCCACAAAGCCTTGTAGAATGAGGATGGAGTGGCACACTGTGAACAGTAAATAGAAACATATAAAGAGCCTGAGTTCCCCAGCAGATGGACCTACATCTATCCCCAATCTTGTTATCTGAGAACAAAATTATCCTCCATTTACTTAAGCAATTGTAGTCCAGTTTTCTGTTATGTGCAGCTGAACGCATCCATGATTGCTATACTAAGCAAACCACACATCGGTGATGCATTGTGCCGTGGCATGATGATGTGCTGTGAGAGGGTATTAGGGAGCCACAAAATTCAAAGCACAGTAAGTATATTCTTTTTTTTTTTTTTTTTATCCACATAATTGAAGTGTACTGCGGAAGTTTAACTATAGGTTCAAGTGTGCCATGAGATAAAAAAGGTTGAAAAACACTGCCATAAGCCCAAAGAAAACTGGCACATCCTATTAATACCAGGAAAAAGAAAATACTTAAGGTAAAATCAGTATTAGGAATAAAAAGTTACTACCTAATAGTAGAAAGGAAACAATTCCTAGGAAGGTGCTGCAATTTACTAGTAGAAAGGGAAGGATTCCTAGGAAGGTGTGGCAATTTTAAGCTCAAGTCTCCACATCAGGAATGCAAAAGATCACAGAATTGCTGGAAGAAATGAACAAATCTGTGGCTGCACCAACTGACAGAGGGGAAAACATTTAATAAAATACATGATTTGAACAATCGATAAAAAGTCTGCTGTAATGGACATACATAAATCCTGCACAAAATTAAAGGGAAAACAATCTTTTCAAAAACACACGGAAACTTTGTAAAATTGGCTATATTCATAGAACAGATTTCAATAGATATGGAAATCTGAAACAGAGACACAATATGCTTTGACCACAACCTGCTACGGCAAACCTAAAGTTCTTATTAATAAATGAGTGTTGCCACATTAGCAAAATCAATTTATAATTTTATTTATTTATTTATTGTTTATTTTTTGAGACAGAAAGTCACTATGTTGCCCTTGGTAGGGCCCTTGGTAGAGTGCCATGGTGTCATAGCTCACAGCAATCTCTAATTTTTGGGCTCAAGTGATTCTCTTGCCTCAGCCTCCAAGTAGCAGGGACTAAGGGGCCCACCACAATGCCCAGTTATTTTTGGTTGTAATTGTCATTGTTGTCTGGCAGGCCCAGGCTGAATTTGAACCCACCAGCTCCTGTGTATGTGGCTGGCGCCCTAGCCGCTGAGCTACAGGTGCCAAGCCTACAATTTTATTAAAAAAATAAGAATCCAATTTATAATAGCAACAATAATAAATCTTAAAAAAAAGAGGTATGTAAGAGGTTTATAGAAAAAATGAAAATTGAAAACATGTATTAAAGGGCATAAGAGAAGACCTAAAGAACAATATATCATTTTTATAGTAAGACTTAATTTATAAAGATGGCAATTGTTCTGAAGTTAATCTGTAAGTGCACTACAATCAATCTATAGTACCCTGCAATTACAATCAAATTCCTCAACGGTATGTTCATGGAACTTGGGAAGATGATCCTAAAATATACATGGAAAACAAAAGGCAAGAATAAAGTGAGAGTACCAGAGAATGAGGAAAAGATGGACTGACCATCCAATAAATGGTGCCAGGGCAATTTACCTGGAAAAAACACTGCATTTTTATCTCACATCATATACAAAAATTAAATTGTAGCTTGATCAAAGATTTAACTATGAAAGGAAAAATTTAAAAACTTTTAGAAGAAATTATAAGAGACATTCACATCAGAATAGGAAAACACTTCTTAAACAAGAAATGGAAATATGTGCTATCCAGGCAAAAATTGACATATTTGAACACAAAAAAGTTCTTTATGCAAAAGACTCAATGGTGAGATCAATGTCATGGATGAAAAGAAGATACGACATATAAAACCAAGAGGTAAGGAAAGTACTCAGATATCAAAAAGGGCAGCCAATTTTTTTTAAAGGCAAAAGATGAACAATCAATTCGCAGAAGAGGAAACTCAAATGACCAATGAACATATGAAAAGATGCTCAATAGTAGAGAAATGCAAATTAAAGCCAAAGTGAGACACTACTTCACACTCATCAGATTGGTAAAAATACAGTCTGCAAACACCAGATGTTGCCAAGAATATGTGAAAGCAGGAACTCATACATTATAGGTGGGAGTGTAAATTGGGAGAGCAATTTGGCAATACTTTATATAGTTGAAGGCGTGCTTCCTCTAAAACACAGTAATTGTGCATCTAGGTACAGTAAAACCCTTAGGAACTTGAAATTGGATTCAATGCAATTAACAATTGCCTTTCCTCCTTTTCCTAGCTTTGGATCACACGTAGGGCAGGCTAATGTTCTCTTTTGCACAGGGAGATGAAGGCATGTGCAGGGTGGATCTCTGAATTGCCAGAACTTTCCCATCCAGTCTTCCCCTGATCAGGCCAAGCAGCGAATGCTAATTTGGAAGTCCCTGGAATGGCTGCTGTTGCCGTGGCCGTCTCTGTCAGCCACCAACACTCAGAATCATCCCTAGTAATATTTAAGCCTGTCCAGACAACTCCCAGGTGGCTCCAAACTGCTTAGGGGACTGGGGCAGAGTAGGAGAGGTTTTAGGAGAGTAGAATTAACCTAACCTGACTGAGGTATGTGGAAGGCTGTGAGAACCGTATGTGTTAGACAGAAAATAGGGGGTAACCACAGGAGACACTGATAAGAATCAAAAAATCAGGCTCGGCACCTGTGGCTCAATGGGCTGAGGCACCAGCCATGTACGCCTGAGCTGGCGGGTTCAAATCCAGCCCGGGCCGCCAAACAACAATGACGGCTGCAACCAAAAAATGGCCCGGTGTTGTGGTGGTGCCTATGGTCCCAGCTACTTGGGAGGCAGAGGTAGGAGACTCGCTAGAGCCCAGGAATTGGAGGTTGCTGTGAGCTGTGATGCCACGGCACTCTACCCAGGATGACAGCTTGAGGCTCTGTCTCAAAAAAAAAAAAAAAAAAAAAAGAAGAATTAAAAAATCAGAGTTAGCCTGGTGAGAAATCACGAAAGACAGGGCATAAGTGCCACATAGCTACTACTGCAAACGAACCGCTGACTATTTACTAAGAAAGAAGCAGATCTTTAATTCCACGTAAACAGAATCCATTCAGCAGAGCTTTGTATGCACTATGGTCTATCTGCATGTACTCGGGGTTATTGTTTTGTTTTTGCTCAATAACATGTGGGTAAAAAGCTAATTCTATACTTATGGATTGCCATGTTCGTTTGGGTCTTGATTTCTTTTCTTATCTCAACAGTTTGGCAGTAAGGGTGACTGGTAGACCTTTTGCAGGAGGAACTCGTCGGTGGATTTGTGGTCCCCTTCCATTAGGTAAGGGTCCCTGAATGTTTGCTTAAAAGGCTCCCTCTGGCTACCTGGTTCAGTGGGATTGGATTCCCAAGGAAAATTCACTGCAAATTTTGAGTTACTGTTGAGCAAATGGGTAAGATGAGCTTCAAAGTCCCATCTGATATGCCGCTGACTTCAATAGTAGGGTAAAATGAGAAGCCCAGAATGCTGTTAGTAGGTCTCTTTTATAAAAATGAAATCCTATTTCACTCTGTTACATTGGGCATAAATATATTTATTAAAAAAAATCCTGCTTTGCAATGGTCAAAGGAAGGTTCATTTAAAGTAGACAGAGATTCCTAAAAAACTCCACTCAAAATAAAAGGATTCTTGGTATCTTTGGAGTTCAGAAAATAAAAGAGTGAAAAAGCTGGACAGCCATAACAAATGAATTAAGAAACTGGAGGAGATGATTCGGTAACTGGAAGCTCCTTTCTCTTTTGCAGGATCCTGAACATTCTCTGCTGCTGCTCCTGCCTTTTCTGCTTCCCATTACCCATCATTGCTCTATCTGGGACCCACAAGAGCGATACAATGACTTTTTGGATGCCTGGATGGTTGCTAATGGCCGTAGTATCTCTGGATAACCTCCCCTTGGAAAGGGGAGAATTGCTAACCTTATTAGAATATTCTAGTATGAATTCCATCTCCAAAACTTCCCTAAACTGCACGTGTAAAACATCACTAAGGAAGCAGCATTGATGAAGACGGAGGAGCACTGTCTGGATTTGGATAAAGAGGCTACCCTAGAGTTAAGGTGCTAGGCAAGCAGGCTGCTGCCCTGTTAACCTGGATGAAAGGGGATGCAAAAGGAGTCCCCGCACAGCCACTCAGACCAACTTACTTTTCAGCTTCATATGAAGAAAACCAGCTGTACCCCTGTGTTGCTGCAGTGATGCAAGTGCCTTTTATAAATGATCCAGAACCGTCAGGCACATCGGAGATGCTGAGAGTGCATATGCTCTTTTCTCCCAGTTGGTTTTACTGATCTTAGGAGTTATTTTCAGTGCTCTGAAAAGACCTGGAGAACGCGCCAGGCACTCTGCAGCACGTCTTCAGCCTGCAGCCCTAGGGTGCATGGTGTGCTGGCTGCTGCAGGGAATGTTGCTTCTGCTGATTTTGCTTGACTAAAACAGGCATGATGGGGAAGATCACACAGCACCCTCCTAAGAGGCTGCCAGGAGGCTGACTACCTCCTGGCCCAGCTCAGCTCCTCTGGTGCCCTGGCAGTCCACTGGGAGGCACTGCTGGTGGCACTGAGATCTTCCACAGGAGGTGACCTCAAAGGAGCTGCAGGTAGTGGGGTGAGCCTGGCTGATTCCCAGCAGTGGTTCCCTGAGGCATTTGCTGAATTAACGAGGATAGATTTAGGGGCAGATCAGAATAGACCCTTACTCCCTATCATTTCTATGGCAGCCTTATTATTGGGAATTCACCCTTATTATTGGGCAAGAGAAAAGGTAACTGGATGGTAAGGACAGACAAGTTTGCAGATACTGGCAAAGATGACCCAATTTTGAGGGAAAAAGGGAGAAAGATAAAAGACAAAGAAATTTAAGATGGTGGTGTTACCTGCCCAGTCAGAATTATTCACAAAGGGAGCAAACCTCTTCCTCAGACTACCAACAAATGAAGAAGACCCCTTCATGAAAAGTCAATAAGTCTCTACTGTGTGAAGCCAGGGCAGAAAAAGGGAGGGTGGGAGAGCTTAAGAAGATGCAGGGGATAGAACCCACCTATAAAGCTCGACCCCCAGCTCCAGAGACTCTTTCCTTCTGGAAATCAGACAGGAAATAGCTGGCAAATGGGGCAAACCAATGAGCAGAATCATCACAATGAAAAGCCTCGGAGCTGGGAATGCAAGAACCTCACTTGTTTGTGGGTTTTCCTATACTGGCTTGTGGAGATGAAAGCCGTGAATTCTGCATTTTCTACTGATCTTTCTTGTTTTATTCTGACCTAGAAAAACAAATTGTGGGCTTCTTCGGACAACCTTTTATTTTTTCTTTCTCCTCTGACAATCCTGAGCAAATAGAGATTCCCATGTTAGAGGAACACACCTCTCTTGTTTCTTAATGCTGTTAATCTGCTGGGAAGGTGCCCGCTGTATAAACTAAGGGCTACCACAGTCTGCATCCAAATCCTGGGTATTTTTCAATGTCTTGGAGATGAGCCATCTGGGCTGGAAATAAATACGTGCTCATTTACACTGATATACTGGGGGTGTTCCATGCTATAGGTCAAATTTGGAAGAATGACATCTTTCTAATCAATGGCAACTAAAATATCACTTGGGAAATGACTTACTAATTTGTTAGAGTCATTGCAACTTCCCCAACTGTAACTTTTTGCAGAGCTTATATTAGACAATAAAATGCAATTAATTTGCAGAGTAAACTGTGAAAAAGACTACTAAGGTTTGGACTGGGTTAACTGAAGCCCTTTACTTTTTATACAGGGAAACTCAACAGTTTTACACAAATGCAACTCCCTATGAGCTAGAAAACTGAAAACCAAGGTGAGCTAAAAGGAACACAAATTATCTTGACACACAAACATATTCTCTAGGAACTCTCACTATCATAACTTCTCATTATTCTGTAAGTTTACTTTGTCTCACAGTTCTATTGAGATGACCTTTACTTTAATCATATTTATTATAGCAATACATCTGAAAAGTTCATAAATTCTATTTTTTATGTCCTCAACAGAAGGACATTTTGACAAGAAGTAAAAATATGTTTGCTATATTCTGTAACACCATATATAAACGCCCCTGGAGAATTAAAGTACACTTGCTTAAATAAGGCCATGAACTAGCCCCTTCAGACAGTAAAAAGATGGCTTGTTGTCTGGAGCTCAACTGGGTAGGGTGCCAGCCACATACACTGGAGCTGGCGAGTTCAAATCCAGCCCGGGCCTGCTAAACAATAACTACAACCAAAAAATAGCCAGGCGTTGTGGCAGGTGCCTATAGTCCCAGATATTTAGGAGGCTGAGGCAGGAGACTCGCTTAAGCCCAAGAGTTGGAGGTTGCTGTGAGCTGTGATGCTACAGCACTCTATCGAGGGCGACAGCTTAAGGCTGTGTCTCAAAAAAAAAAGAAGATGGTAAAAAGATTACTAAGGTGTATGTTGTAATGCAGAGAAAAATTCGGAGGACCGCATATTTTAATGTACTTTGCCCCAATCTGGGACCTAGGAGGGTCCATGAAGTGATCCAACCACTCCATCTGCCATGTCTAAAAATTATGATTTCACATATTATACTTTTTTCAGGCGTATACTAGGTTAATCACTAGGTGAGGAAGGGTTTTTTTTCTTTTTTTTTTTTTTCAGATAGAGCCTCAAGCTGTCGCCCTGGGTAAAGTGCTGTGGCATTACAGCTCACAGCAACCTCCAACTCCTGGGCTTGAGTGATTCTCCTGCCTCAGCCTCCCAAGTAGCCGGGACTACAGGCGCCCGCCACAACGCCGGGCTATTTTTGGTTGTAGTTGTCTGTGTGGTTTGGCAGGCTGGGGCTGGATTGGAACCTGCCAGCTCTGGTGTATGTGGCTGGTGCCCTACCTCCTGAGCTACAGGTACCGAGCCAGGAAGGGTTATTTTGGAATTATAACTTTTATTGTCCAGTGATACACAAGAGGAGTAACTGAAAATCATGGAGAAATCTACAAAGGTAATGAGACATCTATTTTTTAAAGGAGACTGCCTTTTTTTTAATACTTTAAATGAAATTGAGGGGAAAGGGGTCTCTTTTCAGTTTTCTTTTCTTTTCCTCAAATTTGGTTTTACTATAGTTTGCATGTTATATAATGCTTGTAAAGAACCTTGGAAATTGTAGGTGACCTGTATTTTCTTCTTCATTTTCTAAAATTTGTATAGTAAGTATATTACTTTTATGATTAAAGAAAAGCTATTGTTGTCTTTTTCATAACTCGTTAAAATCCAAATAAAGATGGTGTTTCAAGAGTAGGCTGATATAGTGAAAATAACGTGGAATCTGGAATTAGACATGAATTTTAGCCTTTCTTTACCACTTTTCTGTGTGACCCTGGGCAAGTTCTTACTCTGAACCTCAATTTCTTATATTTAAAGTAAGGTTAACCCTACTTACGTGATAGGAGATATAATATATCTATAGCAAAGTGGCTGGTACATAGAGAGTTCAATAAATATTAGTTCCTTTACTTTTGTATGTGTCCTTAGTTTTACAGTTTAGGAAATGGAAAAAAAGCTTGATGGAGAATGTAAATTGGAACCAGTAAGATAAATCTTTATTTAACAGCTTTAATCTCCTCACAGTTTGGCTTTTCTTTACCTTTTTTTATTTTTGCAGTTTTTGGCTTGGGCTGGAGCTGGGTTTGAACCTGCTACCTCTAGTATATGGGGCCGGCACCCTACTCCTTTGAGCCACAGGCACCGCCCCACAGTTTGGCTTTTCAAGCAATATATTTGGTATGTAGAGACCACTGAACAGTTTTAGTTTCAAAAAGAAACCAAAAGAATATCAAGGTAATCAGGGGACTCAAAAAGCCAAGGAACTGCTTTTCTATAACTCTCCATATATTATCTTTTATTTAAGTAAAAACCTGATGGCTTGGCGCTTATAGCTCAGTGGGTAGGGTACCAGCCACATACACTGGAGCTGCGGGTATTGTCTGCCAAATAACAATAACAAGGACAACCAAAAAATAGCCTCATGTTGTGATGTGCATCTCTACTAGGAAGAGGCAAGAGAATGGCTCAGCCCAAGAGCTGGAGGTTGCTGTGAGCTGTGATGCTACAGCACTCTACCGAGGGGGACATAGTGAGACTCGTCTAAATAATAAATAAAAATAAATAAATAAATAAAAACCTGAACTGGTAAGTTTGCTATATTCTGTGTGTGATGCCCTCTACTAGAGGATTAAAATATGATGGTAAGACTTTTATGATGTTAATGGGGCATTATATTAAGGCACAGTAAGGATGTAAGTTAGGATAGTTAGTGACGTGTCTAGAATGAAAAATATAAAATTACCTTTTTAAAAGTAGAAAGCTGTATCTTTAGTACAAAAGACCTTTAAGTTTAGTTAGCTTAATTGTATTACAGAAAGTCAGGGTATACTAAATGCTAATTATAGAATTATAGTAATATAATATTAATAAATAATGATTGAATACTAAATTATTGATATAAAAGTCCAGATGTTTTTCAAATATTTAGTGAAATAATTTAATTCTTTTTCCTTAATTGTTAGGCCTAACTATACATAAATAATTTTGGATGTATGAAAATAGATTTTAATTTTAAAGAAATTTTTCAAAAAAATGGTTTTAAGACCTTTACTAATGTAATTGTTGATGTTTGATGACTGATAAAACAAAATTCTCCTGTTTCTACTCTATATCCCTTAAGCAAGGCAGAAGAAGTGTTTAGCTGGCTATCACCTTCAATAGGAAAATATGGACAGAGGAGGACACTTCACTATTATTAATTAAACTCAATAAAGTTAAATTATACATTGCATTAGAGAAGCTATAATTAATTTCATGTTGCTTACCATGGGCCTCTAGAGAGGTATTTTTATATTGAACGCTAACAAGTGTTTTTTTACTCAACTTCATTGTTTCTGATCTCTTTTTCAGTATCACCAAGATCACTCTGAAGCTAAACATCATTCTCAGGATGCTAAATATTAAATATTCCACCAGGAAACTAAATTCATGCTTCCTTGCTATAGATCATTTAAATCGGTATTTCTCAAGTTGTATTCCAACCAGAAATTCCATGGCGTGGCACAGAGGACCTTCTGGGGAGGAGGAAAGGGAATTATTTTTAAGTGGGAAACAGCTACACACGCACACACACACACTCCCCAACTCAAACAAACCTCTGCTTTTGCTTATTTTAAATATTGGGCTTCTGCGTAAGATTTGTAGGATTGTACTGCTTTAAAAAAAAAGTCTGAAAAAGCACTGATTTGGGATGACAAAAATATTCAACACCAAAATTAGATGTCTCATATGAAACAATTACTCCCCTCCAGTTATGAACATAACAGCAGCATAATCAAGAGAGACAGCTTTGAGAATTTGAAAGGGAAAATGAAAAAGGAAAAGAAAATTCCCTTTACCTTGTAAGGATTATAATTTGAGGCAAAATTAATAATAGAAAGCACATCTAGATCCAAGTGCGTCATTAGTCTGAAGATGATAGAGATATATTTAGTACATATAAAAAAGATTTATTGACCAAAGTAGAAAATGCTCAAATCACCCCCACCCCATTTCTTATAATTGGTAACACTAGTTAGGTGAAGATCTGTGATTATTTATGTACAACAAGATTACTAAGGTCGCTTTTTCTTGAGTTAACACACCTGAGACAATAAGAAAGGCTATTGCCCATTGGTCTATTAAAATACATACTATTGTTGATAAATGAAATTATGTATCTGCAGTTATAAAGACATATAATGTAATATAGTAGTATCTGTTTGTTTGTTTGTCTTAATATAATTAAACAACAGCAAACTCTGACTCTTTGATTCTTTACATAATCTATAAGGATTTTCTTTAAAAATAGTAAAAGAAATGGGGTACTCACTGCCAACTAACCTGGAAGTAATAACTGCATCATTCACTTGGAGGGAATTTAAGCTGTCCTTTAATTAATCTTATGTCTAGTAAATTGGGACTTAAAAAATATTCCACTGAGAGGCTATCCAATAGAAATATAAAATATGCCACACATGTACTTTTAAATTATCCAGCATGGCACCTTAAAAAATAAAAAGCAGTAGATATTAGTTTTAGTATGTATTTCATTTAACTCAACATACTGAATTATTATTATTATTATTTTTTTTTTTATGAGAGGAAGGGCTTTATTCACCCTTGAATAGGGAGCTTGCAGCATAGAAGAATTCCAAATGGCCACACTCCCATACTGAATTATTTTAACAAGTATGTATCATGAAAGCTATTGAAATAGCTTATATATTGTTGTACTAAGTCTTGGAAATCTAGTATTTTTGTACATTTACACCACATCTCAATCTGGACTAGACATATTTCAGGAGTTCAGTAGCCACACATGGCTAGTGGTTGCCATTTTGAATCCTGCAGGTTTACTGTACATAATTTGAATGTCAGATTAAATCTCCTGCCTGGTGAATGGGCCTCATTGGTGCACGTTTGTGCAGAGCATTCAGATAAATATGTTCACAGATAATCTCATGTGAACCCCTCTGACCAGTGAGATCCGTGCTTGTGTTACCACTGTGAGTGATGGGGAAACACTATCACTAACGGAGCAAGGGAAAGTGGCCTGGTCAACACGTATGAATGGGCTCTGGCAATTCTCATTCTGTCCTGTCATCTAAATAGGACATGTAGACGAGGTGTCCAGGGAGATTTTACTAACTCTAAATCAGTGTTGTACTTAAATGTTAAACAGGCTATAGAACAGCAAACAAACCAAACACTTACAGGCAAATTTTAGAGCCTGAGCAAGAGGGCCTTCAGTACTCAAATTTATGTTGAAAAGAGTTCTCAAGTTCGTGTAAGCTCACAATCCAGAGTAGACACGAAAGACTTTGTACTTTTATTTTATTGATTTATTTTTATAATTTTATTAAATCATAATTGTGTACATTGGTGCAATCATGGGGCACAATGTGCTGACGTCATATACAATCTGAAATATTTTGATCGTATTGTTAAACACAGCCTTCATGGCATTTTCTTAATCACTATATGAAGACATTGATATTCTACATTTAGTAAGTTTCACCAGTACCCTGCCAAGATGCACCATAGGTGTGATCCCACCAATTACCCTCCCTCCACCCATTCTCCCCCCTCTTCTCCCCTCCCTTTGCCATTTCCCTGGATTCTTGTGCTATAATTGGGTTTTAGCTTAAAGTTAAATACTCCTTTATGGGTTACCACCTTTATTGGCCAATGCACCTGTTTTTGAGAAATGCTTGGTATTTTGCATCCTTGTGTAAATTTTCCTTTTGCTTACATTGGTCGTAATTGACTTCAAAAGAAGTCTACCTTAAAGGCTATCAAGATATACATCGACTTTATCATGGTGAAATAAAATGGTGTCATTAAAAGCCCACATTACTTAGGTTGCCTTCTAAATATTTTTATAGATTTCAGAAAACTTGGCATAGAGAAAGGAGTTAGGGGACACACACTTGCACACACAGCAGGACTTTTCACAGCGCTGCAGAGTTTTGCCATTTTATGAGTCCCTCATGGCCCCGCTGGATTCAGAACACCCGCAGGAGGGGACAGCAGTGGGCGCGCAGATGGGGCGGCGGGAGCAGGCTCAGCCGCCTCTTTCCCGTATCCCTCAAGGGACAAATGTGCTATACCATTAGTGGCCTGTCAGGGGTGAAGTTTTAGCTCTTCATTTTCTGGAACTTTCTAAGTCTGGTTCTCAGAAGAACCCCGGAGGCCCTCCGCCTGTGCTCTGCTGACTCAGCACACGTTCCAAGCGCTTGCCAGGGAAGTTAGAACCTGGAAGGGCGAAGACCAGTGAAGCGGTGCGGGCCTGTCTACTCGGAGCAGGGTGCCAGCTTCATCCAGACGTGGGGACGGTCCTAAGGCTGAGCCAAGGCAAACTCCTTTTAGCAAATCACAGTCTCTATCCACGAAGGTCTGAGGGAGCCTTTATAAGCACGTGTAGTTGTGTTAGGGAGTCAGCGCCAGAGTGATGGGTGCGTGGGCAGACGGGCAGGGGACTGCCGGACACCCCCCCATCTCCTACTGCGCATGCGTCTCAGGAGGCATGTGGTCGCCGGACGGATCTCCCAGCCGTGTGCCCGGTCACTGCCAGGTGGCCGTGCCAGACAGGGTGAATACAGGGCACCATCAGCTGTGATCCTGCAGGCTCCTCTGAGTTCTCTAAAACCAGACCCCAGTTTTAGTTTTGGTTCTGACAAGCCTTTTGGATGACCTGGTTCTCCCAGGGGTCAGCTGCAGTAAATAGGTTATCTTTTCCTATCTTCCCCTTGGCTTGGCTGTCGGGAGAACCTGTCTTCCCCGCTGCGTCCCGTTTCCAATGCAAGGCCATCCTTTGCTGGACCATTTAGCTCCAAAGTAAGCTAACCCACTGCAGGGCACCCTGCATGAGCAGCGCCTGACCCTAGACCCAGGAAGGGAGCTGGGTCGCCACGTGGACCCTCCCTGGAGCGTCACAGTTGGCCCCTCATCGGGGCACCCACCTTCCTTTCTGCCCTTGTGAGCTAGGGCCTCACTGGTTAGGTGGAGATAGCGTTCCAGAATCTGCAGTGTATGCTGAACACATTCTGCTCTTACAAACGTGCGCCCCTCAGGCTAAGTGTAGTCTTGTTCTGTGTTCCCAGTTGTGTGTCCTGGCAGGAGTCTGTGTCCTCAGCACCTGCTTGGGTGAAAGTGGGCTGACGTGGACATGGAGTGCAGAAGAGCTCAGTGGGGCTTCTCCCTTCCCACCCACTCTGTAAGTACTGTGGGAGCCCCTGCTGAAGGGAGGTCTGCCGGCCATGAACCCGGCTCCTGGCTTTCCCTGGGGTCATCTTCCTTGATCTCTTCCAAGAGGATGATCATGTGCTTCAGAGGAGGTGAAGGGGCATTCTCGAGGGCCATGTCAGAAGAGGTCAGCACAGCCCAGTCACGCTGCTGGTACTGAGTCCCCCCCAAAACCCACCGGGCAGGGAGGGAGGCTGGGGAGGAGCCCACCTGTGCCGGCAGGAAGCAGGGTGGTCCTGGAGAACAGCTGACCTCTCTACTACACCACATCACAGCTCCGCCATAAAGAACAGGGGAGGCCACAGTGTGTGGTTGGAGCGCTCTGGGCTCAGTGGCCTCCGGACCGTCAGCGTGGGCTCTGGGAAGCGCTCTGAGGATTACAGTTCTCTCTTAGCAGTCGAGGAAGCAGATGTTCTGAGTAAGGTCAAGTAAGAGATGAATCTGGGACTACACCAATGTTGGCTAAAGCCCATGTTTTTCACTGAGCATCACTATTTTGGGGTTGATATTCTAATAGGGTTTGCTGTGAAATGCATTCCTTTCAGGGCCCAGAAGACATGAAACAAAAAAAAAATTAGTTAAATCATTATGAAAAGGAAATCTCAAAACATTGATGTGAAAAGGAAATCTCAAAACACTTTTATTTGTTTTCCTAAAAAGGGGGAGAAGATATTCACTTTTGTGAAAACTAAAGCAGGTTAAAATCCATTGTATCTTATGCAGTTAGGAATCACTCCCCACGTTTTCTGGGCTTTCCACGCTAGGGAAGTATTCCCTCTATGAGCATTTAGTTTTCATTCCTGGCATTTGTAATTTATGATGTACTGGCAATAAAGCATAGACAAATATCTGGTAGGAAATTGTGCTCAAAGAGCCTCCCTGCTGTGCACTGGGGAGCTGGTCTCTGCGCGTCCCTTGCTGTTTTCCTCCTTACCCTCCCGAGTGCCACCTTCCTTCCCAGGTAGAATGCAGGCAATAAATATGACGTGTTCTGTTGAATGAACTTCTCTCTGTCCACAGACTTCTCTGTATACTGTGGTTTTCATCTAAGCCTTTTACGGAAACAACTGACTTTATTGCATTTTGCATATGTGTTATTGTATCAAGGTCTTGCGATATATTTTTGTGGACAAGGAAATGTGTGTTACCATGACCAAAGTTGACAACTGTGCAAAGCATGCTTTCTTTGTTTTTCAGGCACATCATTTTTTTTTTATTGTTGAGGATTCATTGAGGGTACAAGAAACCATGTTACACTGGTTGCATTTGTTAGGAAAAGCCCCTCTTACAATCGTGTTTTGCCCCGAAAAGGTGTGGCACACACCAAGACCCCAAGACCCCACCCCCCTTACTCCTTCCCTCTCTCTGCTCTTCCTTTCCCCAACCCTTCCTCATTCTTCCTCTCCCTGCTCTCCCCTTCCTTCACCCCCACCGTGTCAATAATTGTCATTAATTGTCCTCATATCAAACTTGAGTACATGGGATTCATGCTTCTCCATTCTTGAGATGCTTTACTAAGAATAATGTGTTCCACTTCCATTCAGGTTAGTA
>CAUYON010100880.1:0-12676 GCA_963573935.1 Arctocebus calabarensis | reverse complement strand
GGCTCGGCGCCTGTGGCTCAACGGGCTAAGGCGTCAGCCACGTACACCTGAGCTGGCGGGTTCGAATCCAGCCCGGCCCGCCAAACAACGAAAAAATGCAACCAAAAAATGGCCGGGCGTTGTGGTGGGCGCCTGTAGTCCCAGTTAGTTGGGAGGCAGAGGCAAGAGACTCGCTTGAGCCCAGTAATTGGAGGTTGCTGTGAGCTGTGATGCCAGGGCACTCTATCCAGGGTGACAGCTTGAAGCTCTGCCTCAAAAAAAAAAAAAAATTTATTATTTCAGATTAATATGAGGGTACAAACTACTAGGTAACATTCTTTGCGTTAGACGGGTTTATCTTTTCTTTCTTTCTTTTTTTTTTTTTTTTGTAGAGACAGAGTCTCACTTTATCGCCCTCGGTAGAGTGCTGTGCGTCACACAGCTCTCAGCAACTTCCAACTCCTGGGCTTAGGCGATTCTCCTGCCTCAGCCTCCGGAATAGCTGGGACTACAGCCACCCACCACAACATCCGGCTATTTTTCTGTTTTGCAGTTCTGCCGAGGACCAGTTTGAACCCACCACCTTCAGTATATGGGGCCAGCGCCCTACTGGATGAGCCACAGGCACCGCCCTCTTTTTTTTTTTTTTCTTTGAGACAGTCTCACTATGTCACCCTCGGTAGAATGCCATGGCATCATAGCTCACAGCAACCTCAAACTTCTGGGCTTAAGCGATCAAGTAGCTGGGACTTCAGGCGCCCGCCACAACGCCGGGCTATATTTTTGTTTCAGTTGGCCCGGGTCGGGTTGGAACCTGCCAGCCTTGCTGTGTATGTCTGGCGTTGTAACCACTGTGGTGAGCTGACTGGGTTTCTATAGGAACGTTGATGGCAGATATGACAATTATAGATTTTTCTATATTATTATTGTGCATAATAGGAACCTATATGAACAACCTTGTTCACATATCATTTAACGTGTGCACAAGTTTATATGTAGAATAAAACTACCCAATAATGAATGTTTCGTTCATGCAGGTTTGTTTGTTTGAGATAGTCTCACTGCATCGTGCTGGGTACAGTGCCATCATCTTAGTTCACAGCAACCTCTAACTCGTGGGGTCAAGGGATCATCTCAACCTCAGGATCCCCAGTAGCTGGACTACAGGTGCCTGCCACAACGTCTGGCTAGTTTTTCTATTTTGAATAGAGACGAGACCCGTCTGACTCTGGCTCAGGCTGGTCTCTGAACTCCTGAGTTCAAGTGATCTACCTGCCTCAGCCTCCCAATGTGCATTTCATGCAGTTTTGAAACAATTTCCATAATTTAAAGGAACAAATGAGGGGGCGGCACCTGTGGCTCAAGGAGTAGGGCGCCCCATATACAGGGGGTGGCCCTGGCCAAAAACTTCAGGAAAAAAAAAAAAGAAGAAACAAACGAGGGCACTAAAAGTATGAACAAGGAACAAAAGACTGTAAAATGAACATGAAGTTATCAAAAAGAAACATACAGGACACGCAGAAATATGTGTAAAAGATGCCTACAACACAAGTAATAAAAGATACAAAAATATACAAATAATTCCTTAAAAGCAGTAAGAGAAAAACAAACTAATACAGAAATGAACAAAATGGTTACTAAACATGAAAAATAGTCAACCTCATTAGTAATCAGGGAAAAGCAAATTAAAATGCCCCAAATCAAAAAGTCTGATAATGTCAAGTGCTGACATGAATGTAGAAAATGGAAACATTCATATTTTGTTGATGGGAACTAAACCAAAGCAATTTTGAAAAACAACTTTGAAGAGCAGTTTGATGATGTCTAAAAAGATGCACATATCCTATTAACTGCTCCTGGAAAGTTACACCCCAGAGTAGCTTTTGCACATGTGTTTCTGGACACAATTTCTTTTTTCTTTCTTTTTTTTTTGAGACAGAGCCTTGAGCTGTCACCCTGGATAGAGTGCTGTGTTATCACAGCTCACAGCAACCTCCAATTCCTGGGCTCAAGCGAGTCTCCTGCATCCGCCTTCCAAGTAGCTGGGACTACAGGCACCCGCCACAACACCCAGCCGTTTTTTTGGTTGTAGCTGTCATTGTTGTTTGGCAGGCCTGAGCTGGATTCGAACCTGCCAGCTCAGGTGTACATGGCTGGCACCTTAGCCCATTGAGCCACAGGCGCCGAGCCACTGGACACAATTTCATGAAAGATTACATCAGCACCATTTGTAATCACATAAAAGTTGAGGGAGAAAGACAGCCTGGAAACAAGCCAATGCCTACTAAAAATTTGAAAATGCATGTATAAGCTATAATCTACTCACATGATATTAGGTAGCAATAAAAATAAATGAATTAGGGCGGCGCCTGTGGCTCAAAGGAGTATGGCACCGGCCCCATATACTGGAGGTGGTGGGTTCAAACTCAGCCCTGGCCAAAAACTGCAAAAATAAAATAAATGAATAAATAAATAAATAAATTAGAGCCATACACTTCAATATAGATGAATCTCATGGCCAAAGCAGAGCCAATTAAAAAATAAAAAAGGCAAATTCCAGGATGCCACTGTAGACTACCTGAAACTACCAGACACCCCAGGACTTCATAATGAACCCTAAGAACTAGAGGAGCCAGTCACCCAATATGATTCCATTTCTATGACGTTCAAAGGCAGGAAAAACTAAACAATAGATTGTTCTAAGACATACACATATGTGATAAGCTACAGAGTAGAAGTTCAATGGACAGAAAGTAGAGGATAAGGAATATGTGGCCGGCGCCTATGGCTCAGTGAGTAGGGCGCCGGCCCCATATACCGAGGGTGGCAGGTTCAAATCCGGCCCCCGCCAAACTGCAACAAAAAAATAGCTGGGCATTGTGGCGTTGTGGCGGGCACCTGTGGTCCCAGCTATTTGAGAGGCTAAGGCAAGAGAATCGCCTAAGCCCAAGAGCTGGTGGTTGCTGTGAGCAGTGAGGCCAAGGCACTCTACCGAGGGCAATAAAGGGAGACTCTGTCTCAAAAAAAAAAAAAAAAAAAGAAAGAAAAGAAAAGAAAGTAGAGGATAATGATCTTAGGTGGAGTGGCTGCCATGGAAAAGAGAACACAGGGGCTCAGGGGCTTCTTCTTCTTTTTTTTTTTTTGAGACACTCTCTATGTTGCCCAGGCTGGACTTTAACCCTGGACTCAAAAAAACCAACTACCTCAGTCTCCTAAGTAAACAGAACTATGGATATAGTGGTGCCGTATCACAAGCAAATGCTATTTATTAAAAATATTTCCTTGCAGTGTTTTCAATATTTAACCAGAATGAAAAGATAACATTTGGCTTATTTATACAACTTTGTTTAAAACACTAATACTTTTTGAAGAGACAGTACAAAGATAAGAATTTACACTGATTATAATTGAATAAATTCTCCAATGTGGAAGATTTCCTAGAAACAGCATAAATAATTTGTATCTTCAAAGGAAGTAAACAATTTATCCCCCTATTGCATGTCAGTATCGTACCACTAAAATATCACTGGCATCTTTACCTTGCAAAAAAGAAAAAAGAAAAAAACTTGGTACTTTATTGACAGACTCAAAAGTCAAATTGTTTCAAGTAATTTTACCTAACTACTGATATCATTATTTTTGCCAGGCGTTAAATGCCTTTGTGATTCTTCCTTCAACAGCAAAGGAATCTTGTTGGTTCCAAAATGATGCATTTGAAAAACGACTTGAAAATGTCACTAGTACTTTGAGTAACCTTCAAAACCATTTACAAGAGGTCAGTACTCTGTCTGGGTTTGTGCACAAGAGAGGATGATTAATTTTTTAAAAGGGTAATAATTCAATTTTAAAAGATACACAGTTACTCACCTTGTGCGCAATGGCCTGTTTGCTCATGTAGGAGGTAGTACATGGTACATTGCTGCCCAATGATCTCTGAAGTTGCAAGCAGAGGTATGTAGCACATCATAAGATATTTGTTAAGAACTAATGCAAACCACATTGAGTTATAGGAAGGAAAATGTGTGCCCGGTGCTTAGAATTTACTGAACATGAAGAATTCAAATGAGATAGTTTAGTGAGAAAGAGGAGGAATTTCCATGCCTACCTCTCCAAACAAATAAATCTCTGCTGATTTCCTGGGAATGGTTTCATACACACTACGTTTAATTACATGAGTAGTATTTATAATTGAGTTTATATGCATATGTCTTTTCAACTTTACTTTTTAAATGTGTTCTTGAAAGTAGGACTGTGAATATCAAATATACGCTTGCGATACAGTACTGGGTTTCTAGGGTCACTTATTCTTCATGTGTTCTTCTGTGTTTGAAGATAGCAACAGAGTTGCTCCCCTGCTTGTCCATAAACATCCCCCAAATAATCCCATAGAACAGCATGAGAACATCTTTGAAATCCTACCTAATCCATTCTAGGAAAAGAAAAGGGTCAGCAGACTAAACAGAAAAAGGAAGACTTTCTTTAACAGATTTGCCAACTTGCCGTCTGCTCGGGACATTTTATTGAAATCTTTTGTCGTTGTTGTTCCTGAATCAGTGTCTTGGTGCTAAATGTTGAAATGTGGAGACTCGAGGAACAGGCAACCAAGTAGCTTTTCTTGGAAAAATGTGCTACATTGAAAAAATGAAGATGGGTTTTCAGAGGTCCCCTTCAGGACATATCAGAGCTCAAACATATTTAGGAGAGATTTGAATAGGATCACATTGACATTAGCAGAGGAGCAAGCAGAATGTAAAAGGCAGATGTCTAGACTTGTGTGAATATCTGAGTAGTAATTAATCAGATGACAAAAACATTAAAAAGTATAGCCATTCATTTCACTAGTATTCATCAAGGGCAGTGATGGGTAAAACATGCGACAGTATAAAAACCCAACAAGAAGAAAAATAAGCCCCTAAAACGAGATAAAGGGCTTGTCAAACAAAAAACTTTCACGTGACAAAGGAAATATCACCACATCAGATGAAGAAAGCATTATGTAGTAGATACTGCTGGAAAAATTATTGAAAATCTGGGAACAAATATTTGAAAAATTATTGAAAACCTGGGAATAAATATTTGAAAAATTATTGAAAATCTTGGCAAATATTTCACATCAAACACTAAAATTAATTTATATGAATTAAAAAATAAAATATTTAGAAATGAAACTACCTATAACTAAAAGAAATTAAAGCTAAATATTTATCAACATTCTATAGGGGACAGAGGTGACTCTGTAAGGCTGAAAACAAGGGGAGACCACATAAAAGAAAAGATATATGAGAAAAAAATTAAATTATTATGCAAATACATTGAAAGACAAATAATATAGTAATAGACGCATTTGCCAAAAATATCAAAGTTTATGAACGGACTGAAGAAAAAAAATGTCTATACCGACAGACGGGCAAAATACATGCACTCTTTATCAAAGGAATAAAAATAAGTACAAATATCACTTAGCAAATCAGAAAAAAAGAAGTTTAATATCTAATAATGGTGTGTGGTAGAAAAGCAGGTGTTATTGAATCTGTAAACCATTGAAGACTTTTTGCAAAGCAGTTTAACAATGCCTGTCAAAAGCCATAAAATATTCCTATCCATTGATCAATTGAATTTCAGTTCTGGGGCATACCCCTAATAAAATAATGCAAATATTGCAAAAGTAGAAAACACAAAGGTATTTGTGAAAGCATTTTTCACAACAGTGGACAATTGGAAAAACATACAACAAAACAAATTTTCACAATTTACTTGGTGCATAGTAGGTACTCAGGAAATATTTTTAAATTGATATTAACAAAAATAACTAGTCATAAAACTTTTAATACATATTTTAGGGATTTTTCTCATTTACAAGGTTAATAACACAATGAAGCTAATCTAGTACAAAGAAAATATATTTCCCCTGAGAAACTATAGTAGTTTATATTATTACTCTCTTATTATTTCTCTGTCAGTTCACAGGGCTAAGTCAACATAGCAAAGTGCAGGCTAAATGCTTAATTTAATCAATAAAGACGCATGAATGTAGGTAAATGAGGCTATGAAAAATTGAGTCTGGATTTAAACACCTAAAGTAATTAAATTAACTGGATAATTAACTAAATCCCAGTTTCACTTGTAATATGTGGATGCAGAAACATAACCATGACTTTTTTCCTACCCCTTGGCAAAATTTTGTTCCAAAGAGCAAATAAAGCACACAGATGATCATATGCAGATCAAGGAAGGCTGAGATTCGAGAGATCTTGGGGTTTATCCACAAATGTATTTTCTAAAGATAAGTCTGATGCTTACCAATATTAAATAATTGGCCCAAATGTGTTGTTGGTATGTTTTCATCTGATGACAGGTCCCGACAGACTCCTGGCACAGTGTTTCTGCCATTAAATCATGCTGACTCCAAGTCTAAGAGAGTTGATTTGTTAAAAGTATAGATAATTGTGTTTCCTTAAAACCTGATCAAAATCCGCCTTCGTTGTTTGCTAAGTTATTATCTTAAAACACACAAAAATTGGGAACCTATGTTAACAAAATTTGATGTGACTAATTGTAAATACAGTTACATAGTAATTTCAAAAATATTAATAGTGATCATACTTAAAATTGAGCATATATATATATTTTCTCTCACTTTTCAGTTACATTATGATAAAAGTCCTTGAAACTTGATTACCTCCATAAAAAAATATAAATAAATCCACATTACTGAAATTCACCTACTAGAACAAATAAGTATGTAAGTAGGGTACTTGTACTCAGAATTGGAGCATCTCCACATCAGCTAAACATAATGGCAGAAGGAAACGCATTTTCAATATAAACTACTGAACAAATCATTTTAAATTTTATTCTCTACACACATTGGTTGGAATAAAATGTAAAAATTTTCAGTAAAATTTGCTCCTTTTATTTCTTGCCTTCAACTTTGATCGTAACCAGTTTTTAAGGTATTTTTCTGGTGAAAAGAAATTTACTAGATTTCTCCATTTGTTCTAATCTTTAATTTATATCACCAACGCTCATGATTACATACATACAATAGTGACCTCTTAAAACTTTGAAAACAATGATTAAACAAATCTACATTTGGCCACTAGATGTCACCAAAGACTAGTTCATCAAGACATCTGCCATCAGCTTCAGCCATCAGACCTGTGGCCTCTGGGTTTTTCCAGAAAAACTATATACTATATTTCTCAGCATAATCAGAAAGTTATAATTTTAGTAAAATATTCTTCACAATATATAATTTCTCGAGTTTTCAATAATTTGTTTCCATATGGAACAATATCTCAAAAGTATATAAAAATGATCCAAATATTAATAGAGAAGTTACTTTAACATTTCAAAATTCCTAACAGATCTGGTTGAGAAGCATTGACAACTTTAGAGTTATTTTATAATTAATATATACATATATGTTTATAATAAATTATATTTATATAATTTCTCTAGAGTTTTCATGTTTTCTAAAGAAAATAAGGTTGGCTTCTTTCCCTCATGCCATATTTCATTGATGTGGGAGATATCAATGATATCATGTTGATGTCATTATAAATGTGGATAACTTGATAATCAATTTTGCATGTTTAACTAAATTAAGTAATTTGACTATAGACTTTTCATTCATTGTGTTTACTCCCAAAAGGAACAATGGAATAATTTGTTTCTTAAGGATTCATGTTAGAAGTCCCTTAAAGAGCAAACTTCCATGCCTTAGGTATAATTTTGTCTGCTCATCTCTTTTCCTTGTATAACTGAGTACGGTGAGGTTCGCCTGAGTTGACACACTTCCAAATTAAAAGATCAGGAAGGGAAAATTAACAATAACATAATTTAACTAATGAATACATTCACTTAAATATAGAATTTTTATACTGTGCTATCAAATAACAATTAGGTATGAATATTGACCCTGAACATAAGGTTAGTAGTATCTTTTTTTGAGACATAATATAATTAGAACAATTTTAATTACGTATTTTCTGTCTTCTTTTAAACATTCATTAAGTATGTCTTTTCTTCCCAGGACCTGAATGATATTTTTTTTGAAACTTTCTCAACTTAAAGATAATGTCTATGTTTTGGAGAATGCATTGACTATGATCAGGATGGAATATTACAATTCCAATATACTCAATCATCAGCTCGATCTTTCCAAGAAAAACAAAAGAAATTATATACTCTAGGACTTCCCAATATAATGCCTACTGAAAATTATGATATTTCTGATATGTTGATCATTGGTTATACTAATATTTTACTTTAACATGATATTCAGAAGACATGGGCATAGTATATGCTCATGGTATGGCCTCAGTGTTTTTTCTGGCATATATTAGGTATTCCATATTTATTTGATGAAGTAATGAATAAATACATGAATATAACATGGCAGTAATCATGAAGAGAGAGACGTAGGCTTTTCCTTTAATTTTTCTCTTTTTTATGCATATCATATATCTTTATAAGGCACATGTGATATTTTGATACAGACATACAATGGAGATTAATCGAATCAGGATGATGGGGTATCCAACATCTCAGGCATTTAGCATTTCTTTGCATTATAAATATTCTAATCACACTCTTCTGTTTATTCTTAAGGATATAATAACTAACATTGATTATAGTCTCCTTATTGTGCTATCAAATACTGTTAATTCTACCTAGCTAACTAGATTGTTGCATCCATTAACTATGTACCCTTATGCCCCCCTCTCCAATTTCCTTTTCAGTCCCTGACTGCCATTATTCTACTCTCTGTCTCCGTGATATCAATTGTTTTTTAATATTTAGCTCCCACAGATGAGGCAAGGTTTGTCTTTCTGCACTTGGCTTATTTCTCTTAACATAACGTTCTCCAGTTCCATCCATATTGTTGCCAATGTCTGGATTTCACTCTTTTTGTAGCTATATAATATTCTTTTGTGTAAATCTATCATAATTTCTTTATCCATTTATCCACTGATGGACACTTAGACTGATTTCATATCTTGGCTATTGTGAATAGAACTGCTTTACGTATTGGAGCACAGATTTCTTTCCCATACACTGGATTCTTCTCCTTTGACCATATACTTAGCAGTGGGATTGCTGGGTTATATGGCAGTTCTATATTCAGGTTTTTTTTGAGGTTGTTTTGTTTTGTTGTGTTTTTTAAGACAGAGTTTTACTCTGTTGCCCTGGGTAGAGTGCTGAGGTGTCATCATAGCTCATAGCAACCTCAAATTCTTGGGCTCAAGTGATTCTCCTGCCTCAACTTCCCAAGGAGCTGGGGCTACAGGGACCCAACACAATGTCCAGCTAATTTTTTTTACTGTTAGTAGAGACAGGGTCTTGCTCCTGCTCAGGCTGATCTCAAAGTCCTATGCTCAAGCACCCACCTGCCTCAGCTATTTTCCTGGATGGATAATAGAAAGCAAGTTTTACTTTGCTTTCAACAGGAATTGTTTGTGAAATAGATGTTCCAATAACATAAATTTATTGCATTAATTAGTGTATATATGATTCCTTGCAAAATTCTTATGCCAGTCACCTGCATATACTTTACAACACTGTTCAGGTTTCTTTCCATCATAAGCAGCAACAACAATCATCATATAAATGTCAAAATACATACATCTATTTTATGTCAATAATAAAGAAAAAAATACTCCTGAAACACATGTAAAAAATCTGAGTCTGAGTTGAAATATTAATACATTATTTTATAAAGAAGTATGTATATAATTGTTCTTTTCTAGATGAAATATTAGCTAATGGCTATAATTTTCTTAAAAGCACAGTGTTTGTGGGAAATCAAAGTCAAGACCATCAAAGAACACGTGGATATCTTGATACCAGTAATCCCTATCAATTCTTTTTTAATCTGCTAGAAACTTAGGATGTTGCTTGCATTTTATTTTTTTGCACTGGGCATAAACTAAATTTCCATGATTTACCTTGTATATCTGGTCCTACATTATTTTAGCATTCAAAAGAACTCCTCAAAGTGGGGTTCAGGTCCTTGGTTTCTTTGAACCAAATCCTGGTGTAATGGCTTCAAGTTGGAGGATCCCTAGTGGAACTCTGCACCGTGGGGTGGTTCCATCAGCCCAACAGCAGTTATACTTTATATTTATACATTCATTTCTGGAGGCTGGGCCTCTAAGATGTAAATGTAGGCATTGTTGGTTTCTTCTAAGCCCTCTGTCTTTGGCTGCCATATGGGCATCTTCTCCCTATGTCTTCTCATGGTTTTCCTTCTGTATCTGAAGAATTTGTTTTTAAATATTGGAGATTCCTATATATTTTTCATTTTGTTGGGTGTTATTCTATATATGGATTGAAATTATTACTTGTGAAAGTGGATGAGCCATTCCTGTAATAAAACCTTTAAAAATCAGGATGGGATCCAAACTGAAAGTGGGAAGAAACTGACTTTTGATGGGTGCTGGAACGTCATGTATTCTAATAGGAACCACGGCAAAAATGATGTTGATACTGAAGCAGAAAGGGTTGGTAGATTTGATAGTGACTACTTAGAAAAAATATGACTATTTACATTGTATAAAAATAAATAAGCTATATGGTCATCATCTTAACCTGAAGGGCAAAGAGGGACTATAGGAAGATTAAACGAAAGAGAAGGTAAAAATATCAAATCTACTAAGAAAGGGTAAAGAAAAGGGTAAGCAGTATGGAGAGCACATTTAAGACCAGAGTCATGGGTACAATGAAAGACCGGTCAACATCTTGGTGTTCCCTAGCAATGTTCAGCTGTTATGGTACAGGTTGTACAATGGGTAGCTAGTTAGGTTTTATCAGGTGAATAACAGAGTTAGAATTTCCCAGGGGAATCTGACAAAGTTCCACACCTGGAACTTGGCACAGTGCTTAGCCCAATGTACATATTCAGAAGTGTGCCTTTGACAAACTGAGTGATTTTTTTTTTCCTATCTTCACTACATGTGATTAAGTTCCATTTCGTATACATGATGCATACAAAGTCACAACATTAACAAAGTATAGTGCTAGAGTAAGTATTATATTTTTAAAAGTTTGGGATTTAAAAAGAAAAAAAAAGTTTGGGATTTCAATTTTCCCTAATACTGCATTTATATGGGTACCAAGAATTGAACTAGTGCAAATTGTCCTTTCCTTATTCTTTAAGACACAAGAAACTCCAGAGGGAGGAAGGATTCGATTCTTCTAGCCTAGTTAAACCCTTTCATTCATACCATCTGGGATTTTATATTTCTTCCACTTTTATCTTTGATTTCTTAAGTGGCTACCTGTTGCTTGAGCATTTAAAATTACTTTTTTATGTTCTTCATTGTTACTACAGCTATATTTTTAGAGATTTGGATGAATCTACATTTAAGAATATTAATTCTACAGGTAATAGAGATCTCAACCTGGGCACTTTCTACATATCATAACTATAAGAACTTCTTGCTGCCAGCTGATCATTAAATAGTAGTCTTTGTATCCTATTCAACCTGGTGTCCACAATATGTAATCCTGTGCCAGGAAACGCGGGGGTTCAACAAATGTTTCTTTCAACAAATAAGTGAAATATCCCAATGAAGGGTCTAAATAACATACACAGAGAGGCCCTAAGCAAGTAGGGAGAATGAACTGGAACATCAGGTAGGCCATTTGGTGTGTTTACAACTGAAAAGAGGATACAATTAAATAATCTGTTCCAAATCACTTGGTGAGATGATTATATAGTCAAATGACAACTTAGATCTATAATTTGTTTGTCTAGACACACAATACCAAGTTTGTGGCTATTCATTTCCTTTCTTCTCTTAAACCAGGGCCACTAACTGTGTTGTTAACTTTATAAAAGCTATTCCAGAGCCTGCAGTACAAAATCCTAAAGATGTAGTATATTCTAAAATATTGAAGAGAAAGTCAAGATAATTGTTTCATTCATGAGGAATCCTACAGGTAAGTTTTGTAATGTGATACAAAGCGAAGGGGTCAAACATATCATCTAGAAATTATTTAATGAGTAAGAAATAATGTTTCCACACAACCTGTTTTATTTTTAATAATTTCATATTATAATATTATTAGATAACATTTAATGACTGCATGTTGTTTGCCTTTGACAGTACTATAGGTGGTTATTATTTTAAACTTTCCATTTGGGTTTAAATAACAGATTTGTAAGTTTTTGTGTTTTAGTTTTCTTTTTAATGCCATCTTTATTGAGCTATAATTCATATATCATATATTTTAACATAGGTTTTATATATATGTTGCATAAAATTATTGTATGTACAGTATTTTAATACATTTTTTTAAAATCCTAAATATTTATGCACCAAACACAAAAGCACCCACATTCATAAAGCAAACCCTACTATATCTAAGCAGAGAGAGAAACAGCAACATGGTGATCACCAGGGACTTCAACACTCCACTGACAGAAGTGGACAGATTATTCAAGCATAAAATAAATAAAATGCTGGGCTTAAATGGGACACAAGAATAAATGATCCTAACAGACATATACAGAACATTTTACCCCAAAACCAGTGAATATGCATATTTTTCATCAGCAGATGGAGCATTCACTGATGTTAACAGTATTTTATTTGCTCTAATTTGGCTGATTTTCTTGAGTTCTTTGTAGATTCTAGCTATTAGCCCTTTGGTGGATTCGTAGCAGGCAAAAATCTTTTCTCATTCTGAA
>CAUYON010100879.1:0-10809 GCA_963573935.1 Arctocebus calabarensis | reverse complement strand
CACTTCTACACTGCTGGTGGGAATGCACACTAATACGTTCCTTTTGGAAGGATGTTTGGAGAATACTTAGAGATCTAAAAATAGACCTGCCATTTGATCCTATAATTCCTTTACTAGGTATATACCCCAAAGACCAAAAATGACATTATAACAAAGACATCTGTACCAGAATGTTTATTGCAGCCCAATTCATAATTGCTAAGTCATGGAAGAAGCCCAAGTGCCCATCGACCCACGAATGGATTAATAAATTGTGGTACATGTATACTATGGAATATTATGCATCCTTAAAAAAAGATGGAGACTTTACCTCTTTCATGTTTACATGGATGGAGCTGGAACATAATTCTTCTTAGCCTAATAGCTCAAAAATGGAAGAAAAAGTAGCCAACGTACTCAGCCCTACTAGGAAGCCAATTTATAGCTCTTACATGAAGGCTATAACCCAATATAGCACAAGACTATGGGGAAAAGGAGAAAGGGAAGGGAGGGGAGGAAGGAGTTTGGGTGGAGAGAGGGTAATTGGTGGGGCCACACCTATGGTGCATCTTAGAAGGGTACAGGCAAAACTTACTAAATGCAGCATACAAATGTGTTCATACAATAACTAAGAAAATGCCATGAAGGCTATGCTAAACAGTTTGATGAGAATATTTCAGAATATTTCAAGGACTACAGCACATTGTAGTCCTTGATTGCACAGTTATGATTTAATAATAATAATAAAAAGGAAGTGGTAAGGGGTTTAAAGGAGGATGCAAGCACTAGTGACAGCCTCTGCAGTGCCAGCTGTGGAAGCATTTTGAACTGTGTAATACACTAGCAGAAATAGTTGACGCAGATAACTTTTTCTTTTGTAGATTATACAGAGGATATAGGGGATTTTTTTTCAGTTCATTATCTCAGTATAATAATCTAAAAAAAAAAGATTCCAGTCAGATTCTCTTTGCTTATTCTCATAGTATATTATATACCTTTATTTATATAGTTACCTGACCTTAACCGTGAAATATCTTGTCTTATTCTTCTGTTAAAATTATAATCTAATATGCTTCAGACAGTGTGTTACTGTTTTTGAAGGAGTTAATTGGGCTGCATACTCTTTTTTGATTATCTTGTTCCCATTAGTTTACATATGCATATTTTATTGGTATTGTGTCTTGCATTTCTGGGAGCACAGTTGCTTCCTCACTCTTCTCCTAAACCTAGATGGGTGAAAACTTTGGTTCTGGTAATAGTGGGGACAACTGTACTCAGCCTCATTTATTCTGTTCCATGGAAAATCTCTCTTAAAAGCAGACTTGGTTTCAGGCTTCATTTTTCTCATATGAAAGTGGATTATGTCATATTTATGTATTACAAATAGCTTTGAATACTTGCAGAATTCCCATAGTTTGCACAAATGTTGATTCTGTAAGAATGAACAAGTTCCAGAATTGAGAGTTTTTTTTATTATAGTTATTTGGAAAATTAGAGCATTACTGTATATTTTTCTTCTCGTTAGGGTTGCAGAGCAGTTAGTTAGATAATACTAGGTTGGTTATTTTCTTATTTCACTTAGTAAGAAAATTGTAATTGTTGTAAATTTGGGGCTAGGTCTTCAGGTTTCTGAACTTAAGCACAAAAGAAAGATAAGAATAAAGAATGAGAAGAGAGAAAGAAAATAAAAAGATAAAGAGGAGAGAGAGAAACAATGCGATAAAAGGAAAGAATTGATGAAAATGAGAGAAAAGTACAGTAAGAGAGAAAGAGAGCATCATGAGAAATGATGGTGTCTGGCAGAGTGCTTTAACCACACCTGCAGTTCTAAGAATTGAGGAGGAGAGGGATAGGCTCCTTACCATCCCTGGCTAAAGAAAGACCCCATATACCCCAACTATACAAAGATATTAGCAGTATGCTGCAGTATCTTCTTACCAACGGTAAAGCCTAGAAGGACACGCTAGCAGGCATCCTCAAACTTTTTAAACAGGGGGTCAATTCACTGCCCCTCAGACTGTTGGAGAGCTGGACTATAGTTAAAAAAAATATACTATAAACAAATTCCTATGCACACTGCACATATTATTATTATGATTATTTTGAGACACAGCCTCAAGCTGTCACCCTGGATAGAGTGCTGTGGCATCACAGCTCACAGCAACCTCCAACTCCTGGGCTCAAGCGAGTCTCTTGCCTTTGCCTCCCAAGTTGCTGGGGCTACGGGCGCCCACCACAACACCCGACCATTTTTTGGTTGTAGCTGTCATTGTCATTTGGCGGGCCTGGGCTGGATTCGAACCCGCCAGCTCAGGTGTACGTGGCTGGCACCTTAGTCCGTTGAGCCACAGGCGCTGAGCCCACATATCTTATTTTGAAGTAAAAAACAAAACAGGAACAAATACAAGTCACACTGCTGCATGTGGCCTGCGGGCCTAGTTTGAGGACCCCTGCCTAAAGCATGAGGTTGTGGCTTCCTTGTGTCATACCAACGCTGTGACCTCTGTTCAGACCAGTGCTGTAACTCCCTAGCCCTCAGAGAAGAGAAAAAAAGGAAATATAATAAGAATAGATAAAGAAAATTAAAAATAATGCTTTATAAGATAAAGAACAAAAAAGGGATTTCTTAGCTGTTGTGTGAGAAATTTACATGGGAAACTTGAAAAAAGTAGAACAATCTACCAAAAGAAAGAAAAAGAAGAAAAGTAGAATAAAAGGAGCTGAAATGGGTAACAAAAATGGAGGAGCCCTTGCTATTGAAAAAAATTAAAAATAAAAATATAATACAATCTCCCCAAAAAACTAAACAATAAATAACACTGCCAACCAAAGAGTAAAAAAAGAAAAGGAAAATAACTGAGGAGAAGCAAAAAATGTAATAGTATATATCTGTGTGTTTGTGTTTACGATTTGATATATATATATAAAACATTATATGCAAATATATATTTATATATAATATGTAATGTATATTAATGTATAAAATTCTATTTTATATATTAAGTATATATGTTGCCTGGATCCCAGGTGGCAATGTGGTGTTAAGAGATGGGCAATACATGCTAGATTTCCTATATGAGATGGGGTTGGAAGCCACTCTCTAGTTGTAAAGGCAACTGGGTCTTGTCTTGACTTCTTTGCCCTCAATATGGATCTATTGTATTTGTCAGCAGTCTCCACGGGACTGAGGTCTCATAGTTCTCACTAGACTTCCCAGGAGTCCCATCCAACAATGCTCCTTGAAAACAAAGTGGCCCTCCTGGGGGGGGTGTGATAGCCACTCAGCTCACCCCAAAGATGACTGCTTGAGCTCAATAGGTTTCCTAGAACTAGTCATGCACTAGGACCTTACAACTGTTCCTCCCACATGCAACTTTCCCATGATGGTAGTCCCCAACCAGCAGCCAAGTTGATGGGAGTACCACCAAGCCCAGCATTCAACACTAGGCACAGGATGCTATTTGAGTTTACTTGTTGCTCCAGTGAGAAGCCCAGTCCAAAAATAAAAAAAACTATAGGACAGCTGTTTTGCATTCTCAGTCCTTTGTTGGTGAGCTGGCCAATCTTCTGGCTTCTGCCCATACCAAGCCCCTGACTTCTGTGTTGGTTTTCCTCTGTTCCAGACCTCCTTGTTAGCTCCTGAAATCTCCTGCTGCTTCACTGTGCCTCTGCAGTGATATTTCTGGGTAGATTCCTCCAGCCAGAGGTGCCTGCAGTCCACTTTCCCTGTCTCACCACAAGTAGTTGCTAAGCAGATGTCTGTAGACTGCCACCTGCTTCACTTTCTGTCAGTCTTCTTCATCATATAAACTGCCACCCTCCAGTTTGGTATCCTGAAAAACTAAGCTTCATATATGAAGGAGAAATGAAGACATTTTCAGACAAGCTAACACTGAAGGAATTTGTCAAAACCAGACCTTCCCTGCAAGAAATACTCAGAACTGCATTATCATGAATCAACACAATAGACCCCAGTGTCAAACCTTCAAAAGCTAAAGCTCAGAACTCAAATAAAACTGTAGCACAAGAAGTAAAACAAAGCAACAAGAGGATGAACAGAACAGAATCCCACATATTGATTGATTCTATCCATCAATGTGAATGGTCTGAATGCCCACCTTGAGAGACACAGTTGTAGCCATTTCTTCTCAGATCAGATGGACTTGAAATCAATTAGTAAAGAGAGACAAAGATGGTCATTATATATTGGTAAAAGGACAAATTTGACATGAAGACATAACAATTCTAAATATGTAGGCACCTAACATAGACATAGTAGCATATTCATTCATAAAGCACACCCCATGAGATCTAGCCCAAGAGATAAACAGCAGCATTATAATGTCCAAGGACTTCAAAACTTCACTGACAAAACTGGACAGATCATTCAAGCAGGAAATAAATAACCACTGGTCTTAAATAGGACTGTAGAACAAACTGGTCTAACAGACATTTGTAGAATATTTTACCCCCAAACTCCTGAATGTCTCATCAGCCATGGAATGTTCTCCAAGACTGATCTTGGCTTATGCCCTAAAACACATCTCAACAAAGAAAAAAAGTAGAAACCATACAATGTATCTTCTCATACCACAGTGGAATAAAAATGGAAATCAACTCCCAGAGAAACACTCGATTCTACACAAAGTCATGGAAATTGAACAGGCTGCTGCTCAATGATTGATTATTAGGTTAGGGATGAAATTAAGGGGGGAAATCACAAGGTTCCTTGACCTGAATGTGGATTCAGAAAAAGCATTCCTAAGGAAAAATATTTATAGCCTAATATGCCTACATCAAAAAAGACAGCAAGAGCACACATTAACAATCTAATGACTCATCTCAAGGAACGGAAAAAGGAAAGGCAAACCAAACCCACAGCCAGCAAAAGAAAAGAAATAACTCAGGTCACAGCAGAACTAAACCGAAAGACAACCAAGCCAACAACAAAACACAAAGGATCAATGAAAGAAAAAGTATATTCTTTGAAAAGATAAACAAAATTGATCACCTCTTGCTCCATTAGCCGGGAAGAGAAGAGAATGGACCCAAATGAGCTGAAGCAGAAATGAAAAAGAAGATAGTACAGCTGATCCCAAGGAGATACAAGATAGCATCTGAAAACACTATAAAAATGTCTATGGACATAAACTCCAAAATGTAGAAGACAGACAAAATCCTGGAAACGCATAGCTTATCGAAATTCAATCAGGAAGAAGTAGAACTTCTAAACAGGCCCCAAATGAGCTACTAGATCAACACAGTAATAAAAAAACTTCCAATAAAAAAGCCCAGGACCAAATGTAGTCACGGCTGAATGTTATCAGACCCTAAATGAAGAGCTAGGACCCACACTGTAGAAATTATTCCATAACATTTAGAAGGAGGACCTTCTCCTCAACTCATTCTACAAAGCCAGTGTCCCCCTGACACCAAAGCCAGGAAAAAAACACAACAGAAAAGAATATTACAGACCAATATCCTTTATGAATATAGATGTAAAAATCATCAAAAAAATTCTAGCAAACCAAATTTCCATACTATATCTAACAAATAATCCACCCCACACAATTAGTCTTCCTCCCAGGGATGCAAAGATGGTTCAACATATATAATTCAACCAAAGTGATTTATCACATAGAAGCAAAAACAAAGACCATATGAGCATCTCTGTAGATGCAGAGAAGCATTCAACAAAATCTAGCACACTTTCACGATAAAAACTTCAACAAACTAGGCATAGAGGAACATGCCTCAAAATGATAAAAGCCACATGCCACAAACTCACAGCCAACATGAACCTCTTTAGGTGTATCCAAAGTCTATGTTTCATTGAAAATTTTCTTCACTTTCTCATTTTCAAAACTCAACTTTATTGATGATGATGATGAAACAAATGTTCAATGAGCTCTGATGGTATGCCTGTAGCCACCCACACAATCAAGATACAAAGCATTTCCTTTGCTACAGAAAGTCTACTTAGGTATCTCTGTAGTCCAACCACCCTGTTCCCACATATGGCCAGATGTAAACACAACTGTGCTTTTTGTCACTACAAGTCATTTTTCCCTGTCCAGGTATTATTTTCTAGGAATAAGTTATTTATCAATTTTTTAAAAACAGTCCAATTATATTTCTTAAGATTAATGATTCAAATAATAGCATCCAATATATCCCTTATTTGGGGCATTGAGATATTGAGTTGCTATTGCTGAAATAAATTTTTAAAAAAACATACAGCATACAGAAAACACTTGTTTGAATGGGTGCCAAATAAAATGTTTGGGCTCAAAAAGTGGACAGGGACACTAAGTCAGATATCCTACAGTTAGGCTCAGGAGGGAGCTATCGTAAAGGACTTGCCATAATACAGACTCCATCTAAGGGGGACAGAAGATCAGAATAACTAGGGACAAGAAATAATCAAGGGGTGAGAAACAAAGAATGCTTAAATCAATGATATAGCAGCCCAGTATTTTCAACCACTTTTTCTTAGAAGAAAACAGAAGCTGAAGCAAAGCAAGTGGGAGCCTTTGGAAAGCTCTCCTGCTCAGTTGGAGGAGGAATTGACAGGGGATATTTAAGACAAAATAGTTAGACCTGAGCCCACCTGGATCTGAAGAGAAGTTGTCATGAGTATAGGTAACACTAAATTAACTGGGTTTGCTCACTGTGTCCACAGGCCACTCAGGCGGTGGCCAGAAGTAGTCATCAACAAAGCTGCTACAGTATCCCTAGAATTTTGGCATCACTTCACTCAAATTTCCACACATGACTCATTTCATTGCCATCAAAATATAAGATGGCCTAACTCTGCACAAAGTGAACATCTACAACCTGCTTGACTATGTTGAGAATTTTTCCAACCCTCAGTGCAAGTTCTCTTCCATCTCCACTCTGACCCTGGTCACTGCACAACAGTATGAGGTCATTAGGGACAGCAGCCGGAATTCCTATATTGAACAATGCACAGAGAAGCATTATTTTCTGGAAGTAGGTTATTTATTACACTTAAAAAATATACTCCAATGATATTTCTCAAGATTAATGTCTCAAAATTGACATCTAATATATCCCAGGTTTGAACCTTGAAATAGTTGTTATTGGCTAGGCAAATAAATGTTAAAGAAGCACACAGAAAACACCAGTGTGGAGTGGTGATGCTGGGTTATTATTATTCTGGAACATCTTCAGTGTTCCAGTTGGCCTTGCCTGTCGTACATCAGAAGTGCTGAATGTCTGTCTACATCTGCAGGATCCTGAATCTTAGTGTGAAGAGGTAACAACCGACAATAGCCATCTGCTCTGGGGACCACTGAGACATCTTGACCTGGCATCACTTGCTGTCTGGCCATGTCCCTGCAACCTTCCCCCTCATTGTATACCCTGCCCCCGTGGAGACCATCCTGGGTGCACATCTCTAGTTGACTGTGAGCGGAGCCCCTCACAATGCTTCCAGGGCTCTCTTGCCTTTCTCCCTGGGCCCTCAGATTCTGCAGTTTTCCATTTCCATTTGTAAAGTCCATCCTACTCCATGTTCTTTGAACAAGCCCCTTGAAAACCATTCCAGGGCAGATTTGGGGTAGATTGGGTAAAGAGATGCTGAGGAAACTCTGAGGAAGTACCCACTGTGCCAGTCAACCATGCATGAAATACTGCCAAGAGCAGCTCTGCATTTTTGATGCTCCCTGGAGGGAGGCACATACCCAACACCTGCATCCTTACAGTCTCTCCGTCCCTCATGCCCTGGCTCCTGGACTACTCTGGCACAAACAGACTTCATACAGAAAACTGGAATGGAGAGGTTTCTCTCATATTCATGAGTGATAAGAAAGCAATGAAAACTGAGTGTCCCTGCCTATTTCCTGCTGTTCCTCCTAGACCTGGGCCTGAGTCTCCCATAAACCTCCCACTTTACTCAGTTTTGAAATGAAGAGTTTCTGAAACAGACACTATTTAGCATCCTTGACTTACCTGACCAGAAATCAAAAAGGTGATGAATCCTAATTAGAGGTAGGGGCCAGACAAGAATCTGGTGTGGCTTGGTGCCTGCAACATCAGACGTGATCAAGGCTCACCATGATACTGCTGTACCTCATCAGCAGGGAGACGGGGGCCAGCTCAGAGTCTAAGCCTCTGAGAGGCCATGATAAATGTACCAGAGAAGGTAACTCACAAATTTTAACTTACGTAATTTGGCAAATCATATTTATTTATTTATTTTGGACAGAGCATTGCTCTGTCTGTGTCCCTGGGTAGAGTGCAGTGGCATTAGAGCTCACAGCAACCTCAAACTCTTGGGCTCAAGTGAGCTTCTTGTCTCAGCCTCCTGAGTAGCAGGGACTACAAGCACCCGCCACAATGCCTGGCTATTTTTAGAGATGGGGGTCTTTCTCTTGCTCAGACTGGTCTTGAGAAAAATCACTGATTATCTCTGATTTCCTCAATGGAAAATATAGGTGTTGGCCTAATTAATCTACAAAGCACCTACATTTCTGACATGCTGGCATTCTGTGGTCCTCCAAGCATGGAAACTAGCCCCAGTTGAACGATCATGGCTTCACTTGGCCTCCAGTAGCACTGAGCGGTCAGTACTTGGTGCAGCACCTTCTTCCTGATCTGTTACCCTACACAAGTTTCATCTCCTTGCTGGACCATTCGCTCATCAAGGGCAGACTTTGTATTCATCTCCAGGGCTTCTCCCCTAGACTCAGTGCCCAGGAGCAGAGGGCTTTCTGGCCAATTGTAGATGGCCAGCATAGCCAGGCAACACCTTCCTTGCTAGATGACTGCTGAGTCATTCCTGGGGCTCAAGCCTCTGTTGTTTCCATCCACAGATGCTCATTCTGCACAACCACTCACACCCAGGCCTTCTGATGATAAAAGGTTAATATCATAGTAGTGCTGGCCCTGCCTCTCACCAAGGATTGAGAGCCAGTTCTGTTCCTCTTCAGTTCTCACCCCAGGCTCCTAGCTCTCCCATTGCTCCAAGGACTCACCTGCTAATGAGAGCAGCTGCTGCTCTCATGTCCACACCAACTTCTCTCTGACCACCACTTCAGAGCAAGTAGCCGAGATGCTGCTTCAGTTCTGTGTCCAGGTTTTCTGTCATTTCCCACTATCCTACCCTCACAGTGTCTTCCTGAAGTTTGAGTCAGTTCCTTCTGTTTTAGGCACTTAAACTTGAAAAGGATTAAGTGTCTCCCCATGACTCATCTTTTGCAGGTGTAGAATGTGAGGGTCATGAAGCAGTCTTAGAAAATGCTTTTACTGACTTTGTAATCCAGTCAGATAGACACACTGTCAACCAGAAAACATGTTGGAACAGACTGTAGAATAGCATTTGTGTCCTAAATAGGTGGGCGATTGCATGTGTGACAGTAAGGGGATTCAGAGCAGTTGATATGGGCTATAGTAATAAAGAAAGACTTAGTGGGAAAAGTGATTTGTTTTTTTCAGAGTCCTTTTTTTTAAAGACACTCTGTCACCCTTGGTAGATTGCCGTGGCATCATAGCTCACAGCAACCTGAAACTCTTGGGCTTAAGTGATTCTCTTGCCTCAGCCTCCCGAGTAGCTGGGACTATAGGTGCCTATCAAGACCCAACTAGCTTTTTTTTTGGTAGAGATAGGGTCTTACTTTGCTCAGGCTGGTTTTGAACTCTGAGCTCTAACAATCCACCTACCTTAGCCTCCCAGAGTGCTATGATTGCAGGCATGCGTCACTATGTCTGGAGGAAAAGAGTGATTTTTAAGGGTGAATTTTGAAAAGAAAGTCATTCCTACACAGCATTTAAAAGTGAGTTTGTATACAGTAAATGTTCTAATAAACATGGATCAATTAGAAAGTGAACAACTCAGAATGAAAAAGGCAAAATGTGGAGGGGAAAAGGTCCCTAGCTTGCCTGGAGGCAGCGTACATTTAGTCTGTGCTCACTGCTAGAAACATTTGGCTGCATATAAGAGGAAGAATTCTGAAAGAACCTGGGGGTAATCGGCAGAGGGAGGGTCTTTGTGGCATCCTGGACTATTCACCAAGATTTGCTGCTCCTCTCATTTCTCTTCAAGTCAAACTTGCTGGGTGACTTGTTTTGGCCAGTGACAGGCATCACTTTCTGGGGGAGACTTTAAGAACACTGCAAGCTCTACCATGCTCTTTCCCTCACTGCCACCCAAAGCAACCTGCAATTCTCTAGCCTGGGTCCCTGAGTGAATGATAACACAAAATAGAGCCCCATCCATCATGTGAAGGACTTGGAGTCCTTGAAAATTCATGGAGTCCTAAAAATAATTCTTAGTCATTGTAGCTTCTGATAACTTAGGAAGGCTTTGTTATTGTCTCTGACCTCACCTCTTGCAATCTTGATTATCTGTGTGGTTCAGACCTAATTTCCTCATAGTTGTGAGCTCCCCAAGAAGTTCTATTATGACGGTATGAAAATGGTCCGTAATACAGAGGAGGGTATTTCTGCATTAGGAATAGGAAGTCTCTAAGACGGCTTCCCAATCTAAGATTCTGCACCGGGGGAGAGTTGTCTTTCTTTTTCTCTCCTGCTTCCTGACCTAATAAAAGTATTATGGTGGCACCAAAGTTATTGTAGAGAAGGGTAAGTTGACAGAAGGGAAAAAGGAGGCTTTTGGATCATTTGAAATCCTAATACAATGTCCAAATAGCTTATTAGACCAGATATTGTAGGACCCAAATCGGGGTCCAGCTAGGATGGGCACCCCCAAGGAAACAGTCACCAACTCTCGAGTCGATGCAAAAGCAAGAGGTAGTTTATTTCTGACGCGTCAGGGTCCCTCAGCCGCTCGGGGGAAGGACCCCGTTT
>CAUYON010100874.1:0-14031 GCA_963573935.1 Arctocebus calabarensis | reverse complement strand
TACTCGCTGAGCCACAGGACCCGCCCTCTCTCTCTCTTTTTTTTAGAGTGCTGCAGCATCACAGCTCACAGCAACCTCCAGCTCTTGGGCTTAGGCAATTCTCTTGCCTCAGCCTCCCGAGAAGCTGGGACTACAGGTGCTTGCCATGGTGCCCGGCTATTTTTTGTTGCAGTTTGGCTGGGGCTGGGTTTGAACCTACCCGCCTGGGTATATGGGGTGAGTGCCCTACTCACTGAGCCATAGGCAACACCCTATCACACATTCTCGATGGTGACTGTGATGCCTCTGTGACCTCTGAGATGTGTGAAGCTGTTGTTCCCCAAGCCACCACCCCACATTGGTCTGCTCCTCACGGTGAGATCTACAGACTCCTCTAGAGCTTGTCACTCACTCTCCTCCGTCTAGTTTGTGTGGCCTGACACCGTAACCAACATGCACAAACACACGTGCGGGTGCACTCACGCTAGCATGGCCACTCTTAGCTCCTGGGCTTGTGTTTTGTAACTGTGACCCTAACCGCGTGTGTATTGCACAGGCCGGGGGCGGGGGGACCACAGCGTGGATGCGGCGTGGAGCTGCCCAGCACCCTCGCCCTGGGCTCCTCTTCTGCCATTCCCACCAGCCGCCCCAGCCTTCCTTTGGTTCTGGCTCCTGAATTTCTAGGACGGTCCTGACCCTGGGTCTGATTCTTGAGTTGCTCTTTGTGGAAGTGGATTTGGGAAGTACACGGTCTTGGCTGCTGCCAAGTGCAGCTAATTCTCAGACTCTGGTAACTGCTTGTGCCCAGCCTTGGGCAGCTGAAGTGCTCTGTCACAGCCATTTCCACTGGACCCCTGACGCCTGTGCAGCTGCTCCTGACGGAGGTATGAACGATTCGAGCCGTTGTACGAAACACGGACAGTGCGACGAGACTCTGTGGTCAGCATGAACTGGACAGTCACACGGACTTTCATAATTGCGATGGACTCATGGTGTTTCTAGCTTGCGGTTTCCTCGTTAAACTGACTAGATAGTCTATGTGGAAGTATTTTTAAGTATTTTGCAGGTATTAGAACATATCACCTTTAAGTGTTTCTGAAGACGTCACTAAAATATTAGACCATTTTCTTACATAGTCAAAAAAAAATTATAAGGAAAGTAGTAAAAATCTCTCAGTGTTCTCTAACATTTCAGATCTCTCCAGATGTGCTCATTAGAATCCAGTCTGGGGCCATTCATTGCCCCTGGTTGTTAGATCCCTGGAGTATCTCTTTTTTTTTTTTTTTGTGGAGACAGAGTCTCACTCTATTGCACTCGGTGGAGTGCTGTGGAGTCACAGCTCACAGCAACCTCCAGCTCTTGGGCTCAAGCCTCCCAAGTAACTGGGACTACAGGCGCCCGCCACAGCACCCAGCTAATTTTTGATGCAGTTCGGCCAGGGCCGGGTTTGAACCCGCAGCCTTTGGTATATGGGGTCGGCGCCCTACTCGCTGAGCCACAGGCGCCGCTCCCTGGAGTATCTCTTAAAGCAGTGGCTCTCATTGAAGAGGCTGGGGCTGGCACTTCCCTGTGACGTTCCCCCTCCTGGATTCATCTGGATTCCCCTGTTTGTCCCGCAGGCAGGAAGTCCTGCAGCCCAGGCCTCTAGCTTCACGCCCTTCCCGCTGACCCAACTGTCCTGACCTCTGCTCCAACACCTCCCGCCCTTTAGGGAGCAGAGTGACCTTTGTCTGCCTTGACCTGCTGAATCATCTATCTCGGGGGTCCCTCTCAATTTCAGAAGATTTTCTCAGGGAAGGAAAGAAAGTGCTCATGGTGGAACGTCGCGGGCTGTACCAGGCTCCATCTGTCCTCCCTGCTCCCTGGCCAACATCCTGGAGTTTTGTTTGGTTTCATTTGACAAACTGTGTTTGGCTCACACCAAGGGCCAGGCATGGATCTGGGGACAGGGTTGCAAAGCTGTGTAAGACATGGTCCCAAGCGCAGGGAAGGGTGACTGCCATCAGGGAACATCAATGCAGGGAAACTGCGCTTTATGTGGGGTACACTGGGGGAGGGGTGCATAGTCCAGTCTGGGGTCAGAGAGTTTCCCAGGAAAGATGTTCCCTGAGATGGTCTCGGAGGCCGGCTGGGCACTGTGCAGGCCGTGGAGGGCAAAGGACATTCCAAGTAGGGGAGGCTGCCTTGGCACAGTGTCTGGGCCGGGAACAGTGTGGTAGACTCAGGGCACTGCAGGAGACTGGTGATTCCCAAAGTGTGTAGCAGAACATGGAAAGGAGACCAGGGAGAAGGTCCAAGGGGCTATGCCACGGAGCAGGATGTGTTCCATTTGGGAGCCTGGCTTGATTTTGCAAGTGATGGTGGCTTACCAAGAGTGCCAAGAAGGACGTAGCGTGAGCTGGGTCTTCGTGCTGGTGGAGGGGACCAGGGTGGTGTGGGGGTCACATGCAGGCTGGCGCACAGACTTGAGGGTGATTTGGCAGGAGTGTCCACCTTGGAAAAGCAGATTACCAATAGGGAAAATTGTAAAAATGTGGGGAGAATGTTCCCAAGGGTTTGGACAGCCCCACACGATAGGGTGACACATGCCTTGCTTCACATAGACTCGGAAGATGTTCAGACTGGGCAGGCGAGGAGACTGAAGCCCACAGAGGTGAGCTCACACACACCTGCCTTACAACTCGCTGCGGGCACCTGGGGTTCAGGACTCAGATGGGAAAGCTCCTTCACATGGAAAGCTCGTTCACATGGCTTTGAGGACTGGACGGTCAGGGCAGGAAAGTGACAGTGGCTGAGAAAGAAACAAGGAGGCAGAAGACGTTTCCACGGGGGATGATGCTCATATTTAAAGATTTCAAAGGGCTGTTGGGATTGCAGGTTAGATTCCGAGACTGGGAGCCATTTACTATCTTCAAGCGAGGGAGGGAGATTCTGAACAAACGCCATAAACTCAGTCTCACAATGAAAGCGAATCCTTTCCCTATGCATCACGGACACAGGTAATTTAGCTCACGGGCACACACTGCGCACATGACACACGCACACACAGGCACATATGTACACAGACATGCACACACGGGGGACGCCAATAGTCTGTGGCTGTTGGAAGGACTGCAAAAGGCCTTTCTTTCTTGTCCTTGCCTTGAGTTTACAGCACTTGGAAAATGTTAGCCGTGGGAGGCCTTTCAGTCCTGGGTTAGGTTAAAACTCCCTCTGCATATTTGGAGGGCAGCCAGGCCTTGCAGGCGCTCGTGGTGCAGATAACAGTGACCTTGCTGGTACGGGAGGACAGCCAGTTGAGGCCAAGGAGCTGCAAGGCTGAGCTGGGTGCCTCTCCTCCCCTCCACACCTGGGCAGACTGGGATGTCAACGACCTGCCCGGGTAGGACCCCAGGGCCCCAGGCTGGGCGCTTTAGCTCTCAAGAAGGAGGCGAGGCTTGGTGCCCGTAGCTCAGTGGTTATGGAGCTGGTCACATACACCGGAGCTGCTGGGTTTGAATCCGGCCCGGACCTGCGAAACAAACAAACAACAAAAAAAAAATAGCTGGGCGTCGTGGCAGGCACCTGTAGTCTCAGCTACTAGGGAGGCTGAGGCAGGAGAATCGCTTAAGCCCAAGGTTGCTGTGAGCTATAACGCCACAGCACTCCACCCAGGGCAACATAGTGAGACTCTGTCGCTAAATAAATAAATAAATAAATAAAAATAAAAATAAAAAGATGAGGGTGAGGGTTGAGCACTGGCTCTGCAGGGTCAGGGTGCAGAAGGGTCCAGCTCTCTGGTGGGGGTGGCAGGCTGAAGGTCAAGCTCCAACATCACTGCCTTTCCGTAGGCCTCAAGGTTGCCTCTCCAGAGCAGAGACAGATTTCCAGAGGCCCATCCTGACCTGGCAGGCCCTGACTGCAACACAACTGGGTGTGCGTGTGTATGTGGGGGCATCTAGTAGCCAAACCACAGAGTCCTGGAGCCAGAAGGCCCCAGGAGGTCATGCCATCCACACAGAATCCCCTCTGCTATCACCCTGTGGAGAGGGCCATCCTGTCCCATTCAGTGAGCACAGGTGACAGGGAACTGGTTGTAACAAGGAGCTCACCGTGCCAGGACAGGTCCTCTGTGCAGGGCTCTCTGCTGCTTCCACTCACCAGCCCTGATTGTGTCCTCAAGCTCACTGACCCTGACGTTTGAAAACAGCGGGAATTCATGCATTCGACAAATACTAGTAGGGTGCTAGACTTGGTTCTGGGAGCCAGGACAAATGCGTGATTGACCACAGGCAGCCAGGGGTCCAGGGGAGGAGACCCCGGCCAGAGGTGCTGAGGTGAGGAGAGGACCACAGCCACGTGCAGGAGACACGCAGGAGTGACCCAGATGCGGGGCCACAGCACAGCGCCTTGTCCTGCAGGTAATTCAGGATGTGTGAGCTGCAGACAGCTGTGGACACACAGGGTCAAGCTGGGAGGTGGAGCGGAGGTTTCAGGAGAAGAGTCCATGAGGCAGTGGCCACTCGTGGGGACTGACAAATCTCTCTTCCAGACATACAAGTCTCTCCTCCGTACATTCAAGTCTCTCCTCCAGACACACAAGTCTCTCTTCCATACATTCAAGTCTGTCCTCCAGACACACAAGTCTCTCCTTCAGACACACAAATCTCTCTTCCAGACATTCAAGTCTCTCCTCCGTACATTCAAGTCTCTCCTCTAGACACACAAGTCTCTCCTCCAGACACACAAGTCTCTCCTCCAGACATACAAGTCTCTCCTCCAGACACACAAGTCTCTCCTCTGTACATACAAGTCTCTCCTCCGTACATTCAGGTCTCTCCTCCATACATTCAAGTCTCTCCTCCAGACAGACAAGTCTCTCCTCCAGACACATAAGTCTCTCCTCCAGACACACAAGTCTCCTCTGTACATACAAGTCTCTCCTCCGTACATTCAGGTCTCTCCTCCATACATTCAAGTCTCTCCTCCAGACACACAAGTCTCTCCTCTGTACATACAAGTCTCTCCTCCAGACATGCATCTCCAGGGTTGGTGTGACCAATGTCTTGCTGACATAGCTTTGACATCCCTCCTGGGGGGATCAGTTGTCCCTCTTTGACTGGGCTTGTTTCCCATGTAAGGTACGTTCACGTGTGGTGCTTGTGAGGATCGCAGCATTGTAGGCAAAGTAGTGTGGAACATTCCAGAGCTTTTCTTCCTCCTCCTAGTCGCCATCTTGTCTGCCACCTAGGTTGACGTTAACAACCTGCAGCCACAGCCCACAGCCAGCTCATATGACACCTGCAGCATCTCTTAAATACCCTAACCCTCCCACACTGGCTATTTCAAGGCTGCACAGCCCATCTGGAGCTTGGCCGTTTATTATTATCACTATTTACATTTTTTCCTGTGACATTCAATTTTTGTAGATCAATCCTTTCCACCCCACCCCCCTTTTCTCTGTGGACCGGGACCCCTGGTTTGAGAGCCTCGTGGCCAGGCCACTGCGTTGATATGTGACTTTCAATCTTAGTTCCACCCACTGTATGAGAAAAACAAATAATGCCCTCTCTCATTCTAAAAAGTTTGAAAGAAGAATTTTTGTATTTTAACAACATTTCCTCTAGAAGCTGCCGCCTGGGATGTTTTTCGTGTTGTCTCAAGGGGACGCAGTGTTGCTCCATGGGACGGAGAGGCAGGCGGGTCTGGCTCTGTCCACCTCCCGGAGCCCCTCGATGGCCCTCCGGCTGCCTCTAGTGGACTCGCTGTGCAAACCCGGGGAAAGACCCTGTGTTTGAACCGGCTTGCTCCCCGCAACCCCTTACACAGCGTAGCTGTCAGATGTGGTGCACCCACTCTTTCTGGAAGCTGCAGATGGGAGACGGCGTGTGTGTGAAGTGGGGGTCAGGCTGTTAGGGGTGGCGAGAAGGGGACTGTTTGATTAATGGGTGTCCTGTGAACCTGCACATTTGCCCAAGGCTGCATTCCTGGGCTTTCGAACTGGGGGCGATTGATAAGCTGGGACCAAAGTCCTCCCTCCTCTCAGTAAGAAGAGCAAACAGGGCCACTCGCACTAATCCTAGCCCTGGCCTCTGGGGCCGTCTCTCAGCAACCGGCTTGCCAAGTGGCCTTTCACAGGCCAATCAATGACGCAGTCCCTGGACCTCCAGGAGGCCTGGCCAGCTCGCTGCCGCTGCCCTCCAGCACATGGTATGGAGGCCCACGCTTGGCTGACTGTGTCCCCCGGCACCTGCCACGCTGGCTGTCTCTCTCGCTCTTCCTCCATCATTCTGCCTGGGGCAGCCTGTGGGCCGGGCCTCCTCCAGTCCTCCAGAGCCCGCCAGAACATTCCTCCCAACTCCAGCAGCCTGAGAGCTGCTGCCCTGGTTTCTCCTTCTGGAAGAAGCCTCCCCTGACCACTCCAGCCCTTGCGGGTTCTCCCTCCTGGGGTTCCTGCTGCATGTTTTTTCGTGTTGCTTTGATATCCCAAGCTAGACTGCGAGCGCCTTGAGGGGAGGGCTTAGACTTTGGGGTCCCTCCCAGAGGAGCGCACACCTGCGGCTTTAGGAGTGTGCTGGTGGGATGGGCTGGTGGGGACCAGATCCAGGGAGAGAGGCAAACCTGAGGTGTGGAACCCAATCCCGCTGAGATGTGGAGGGAAGGCAGCCATGGACTTCGGACCGAGGGGGAAAGAGTATTTCTGGGGCATCTCAGTAGCTACCTGGGGGGTCTACCCAGCCTGTCTCCACCCTCCACTGGCCTCTCTGACAATTGCTTCTCTTCTGGGAGGCCGAGGTGTGGGAGCGGCTTCCGCCTTTGCCTGGAGGTGACTTGGGCCAGGACAAGCCCTCAGACTCCTCTGAGAGAAGCTACATCTCCATCCCTGGCTGTCTTCTCCGAAGACGCACAGCTGGCCATGGGTTGGGGTGACTCTGTACACAGGGGCAGTGAGGCAGGAGTAGGGGACGGGAGCACGCAGCTGGGCTTGCAGGGTCGGTCTCGTCTGAGTGGATGTCGCCGTGCTCTGAGAGCTAGGACTGTGTGATCCCCTTTATGGGGGTGCAAATCAGGCTTAACGAGCCCAAGCAGACACAGCCGGGAAGTGGCAGAACCCTGTCCTGCCAGGTCACAGAGTCCAAGCGTAACCTTCTTGCCTTTGCTCCCGATAGCTCCATAGTTCCGGCCTCTGGTCTCTCATGAGAACTTTCTCTACAGCCCACACTCAACTGTGCCTCGAGCTACTGTAAAGCTTTGCTTGCCTGCCTGTCTATCCGTCCACCCATCCACACCTACCTCCTTAGCTGACCGGCTACCAACAGCCACATACTGAGCCCTGCCGAGCCACTCACCGCCAGGTGCCACCACGTCCTTCAGTCCCGCCCCCTGGCACAGAGGACTACATGGTACCGACAAGTCACTGCGCCTCCAAGCTCCCCCTGAGGAAGTGATTACAAATGCAGGTGCCCTGTGATTCAGAATGGCACAGGAGCTCAGGGAGCCCCTTGTCTAACAGGTTGCCCGAGGGACTCTGATGTAGATGATGCTCGCAGCACATCTTGAACCAGCCGTCAGGAGGGTATTGTTCAAAGGGAAAGGGTGAGTGAGAGCTGAGGTGGTCAGGGAAGGCCACAGGGGACCAGGCCAGGCACTCAGACCCCCGCTGGAGGGGCGCTGGGTGGGGGAGGGGGGCCAGCAGCCTGGGCAAGGGCCCTGGCGTCCTGTGTGGTGGAGAGGAGCCAGCAGGGCGGGGGGGGGCATTTTGCAGGAACAGTCAGCATTTGCCTGACAGTAACACCCAATAGCACCGGCGCCCATGCTGCCTCCATGGAAGCAGGGAATCTTCCACAGCCCCCAGGCCTACGGACCTTCCAGGGACAAGAGGAAGAGGTTGGGTCTAACACCTTATGCAGGATGAAAAAGTCAAAGGAAACCCAAGGGCGACCGGGACTCCAGCGGGGAAAGGATGGCTGGGCTATGTCAGGTGGGCCGGGCTGAGAGGCCGTCAGTGTCATGGGTGATGTTGCCGCTGCTGTGCCACACGCTTCCCATGCTTCCTTCCTGGTCCTCCCAGCAGCCCCACTCTACAGGTGCACAGAGCAGCGAGGCTCCTCAGCTTGTCCAGACAGGAAGAAGCAGAGGGTGGTGGAGGCTGCCAGGCTGCTGCCAGGGACTGTCTTATTGCAAAGGGGATCCCGGCCTTCCCCATGACACATCACACATTGCTCTGTCCTGCTCTCCGTAAGATCCTCTAGGCCTAGATGAGACACTGTGGGGTGGGGAGGACCCCAGGGCTAGGGCACCTCTCTCTCTCTCTCTCTGTGGGCTCTGGTCCCCTCACTCTCTATTTTCAGCTTTCCCTGCCAGGCAGCCCCCCAGTGCTGTCTCTGGGCCAACCCCATCTTACCACAGCTGGCCCGTTGCACCTCCATCTCCCCAGCCCACGATGACCACTCTCTCCTACCCCTTCCTTGACCACTCTCTCCTACCCTTCCTTGTCAGAGTCCGTGAAAAGAAAAAGAATTTCTTTAGCCATCCAGTTTCTGAACAGCCCCCAAAAGGAGTTGAAGGACACTCCTCAAAGTGTGAAAAAGACAGGGCCTGAGTCCGCCAAGCCGCCGCATGGTTATTTTAATCATGCGGAACAGCCCCCTTTTTATGGAAAATTTTCTACTCCAACATGAGTGATCATTGAGGCGCCTTCACCCCTCTTCTACCCCGGTCCCAGGGCTCGCCCTCCAGGAATGGTTCCTGCCACTCATTCCCGGCCCTGGGTGCAGGTGAGCAGTTCTGCTCCTTCCCTCACTCCCTGCAGGTCCTGGTCTGAACCCTCGGCTCCATCCTGGCTGCCTCTCTGGGGCTTCTCGGGCCAGGACAGAGTCCCTCTGCTGCCCTGACCCCTCGCTTCCTGGCCCCTTCTTGTGCAACTCACCCCCACCCTGGAGGTGTTCCGGTGCCTTCCCTTCTCAGATGAGTGCCCTGTGCCCCTCTCAACACAGAGAGAGGAGGGGGCCTGGAGAAACAACATCACCAATCCTCTTTCAAACCATCACTCTGTTTTTTTTTTCCCAGAGCGTATGTGCTGACTTTGGTTTGCAAAAGATCATCGCTGTGCTGGCAGTCCAGCCCCCTTCTCCTCCATTCTTTGGAGAATACACATACCTGGGACCAGAGAGGCGAAGAGATTTCCCTAAACTCTGCAGCGGGCAGGAGAGCTGAAGGACTGGGAATAGACAGCACTGGGAAGCCAGCCTCCCCCAAGGACATGCCCCGGCTTTCTCTCCATCTCCTTGATGGTTTCACGGTATGCTTGATCAAGTTTCTCTCATCATGCTGCTGAAACAGCTCCTAACCAGGTAGGTTCCTGAGGACCTCAATGTCCTTAAATTCAACAGACATCTTCTCTCTCTCTCTTTTTTTCCTTTTGAGAGAGAGTCTCACTATGTCGCCCTCAGCAGAGCACCATGGCGTCAGAGCTCACAGCAGCCTCAAACTCTTGGGCCTAAGCGATTCTCTTGCCTCAGCCTCCCAAGTAGCTGGAACTACAGGCACCTGCCACAATAACTGGCTATCTTTTTGTTATCATTGTTATTATTGTTTTAGCAGGCCTGGGCCAGGGTCGTGCATGTGGCCGAACCTTAACCACTGAGCTACGAGCGCCGCGCCAGGTATCTTCTCTTGACGTCTCAGCAGTATTAGCATCATTGCCGTTCCCTCCTCCACCTTGAAACCCTTTCTCCTTGGCTTCTGTGCTTTTCTTCAACTCCCTCGTCATTTCTCCTTTGCAGGAAACCCGTTCTCAGGTGCTCACAGCCTGGTGCTCCTGCAGGCTCAGCTCCAGGCCCTCTTACCATTCTGCGTCTCCTCCCCAGCAACTTCATCCTGACCCGCGGCTTCTAACTCCATCCTTGTCTCCAGCCCCGCCAGCCCCGCCAGCCCCTTCTGCCTGCTAACTGATGTCATTGGATGCCCCAGAGACACCCCACATGTGACTTGCCTGGAACTGAGCCCAGCATCTTCCCCAGGACACCTACGCGGTGTGTCTCTGTGTGGAGCCATTGCACAAATGGGGGGCCTGCTCTTCCCCAAACCTGGTTCTCCTGGTGCTCCTGAACTCACCAGATGGGACTGACTATGGTGCAGGCAGAGCTCTCGGCGTCACGCTGTGGCTGCTGCTTTGTTTCTGGGCCCTGCATGGCGCAGCCGCCACCCCGTATGTGCTGTTACCACCTCTGCAGAGTCGTGAATGGCCAGGACTCACTACAACCTTACAACACGACACAGTGGGCAGTGTAAGGGGAAATGGGGACAAGGGACAGATGTAGCTGACTATTGAGATGGTGACTTTCCAGCACATAGTCTGGAATCTGGGCCATACTCCTGCGGGAAAATGTGTCGCTAAAATCGCACCAAGTTGGGGAAATGCACACGTGGAATCTAGTGCTTGCTACTCCCAGCCATGTTCCCTTGGTGTGGAAGGTGGCACCCGGCTATGTAAGTCATCAATCTTTTGTGTCCAGGGCTTTGTTTTCCTGAATTCACTCTACCCAGGGTGAATTCAAAATATTGGAAGCTGGCTCCAGTGCCTGTGGCTTAAGCGGCTAAGGCACCAGCCACATACACCTGAGCTGGCAGGTTCGAATCCAGCCCAGGCCCGTCAAACAATAATGACGGCGGCAACCCCCCCAAAAAAAAATAGCCGGGCGTTGTGGTGAGTGCTCATAGTCCCAGCTACTTGGGAGGTGGAGGCAGGAGAATCGCTTGAGCCCAGTACTTAGAGGTTGCTCTGAGCTGTGATGCCACGGCACGTTCTGTCTCAAAAAAAAAACCAAACAAAAAACCCCCAAAATATTGGAAGCAACACCTAAATCAAAGAGAAAGGGGAGACTTTCAAGATAATTAAAGTTTCCCCTGATAATTAGTGAAAGGTGAAATGGGTTAGCAGAGAGTGGGACACACAGCTCATTTGCCTTTGTGTCTTTCACAGTGCCCAACTTAACATCCAGCACAGAGTCAGGCCCTAGAAATGGTTTCGAGTGAGCGAGTTGCTTAAAATAGATGAGACCTCACTCTTGATTCGTTGGTCAAGTGCTGGAAAATATCAAGTGTAAGTCAGTGACAGTCAGGGGAGGCACTAAAGGTGACCTACTCTCTCAATTTCTCCTTGGCCTGGACTTCTTTTCCCTCTGCCCGTTGAGTTCTTGCTAGAACATCACCTTTGCTAATGACCCAGGAGGAAGTGGGCAGAGCCGGGTTGTAGCTACCTGGCTAGATGCAGGACTTTGGGAGGGGGGCTGTCTGACAACCACATCTCTGGTACCTGGACCTTCAATCTGGATCCAAAGTATTTTTTAGAGTGAGCTTACTAAAAGGCTTTTCACGCAGGAGGTGCAAATTTGAGCCCCCTTGGATCCATTTTTCAGAAGAGTAAAACAACAGCTAAAGAGAAGATGTGGTTTGCCACGGACACGTAGGAACCTGGTGGCAAGGCCGGGACAAGAACCCAGCTCTGTAGGTTCTTCTTCTGAGGATCCTCCTGGGACAACCTTGGTGAAACACCCCAATCACAGATGTCCTTTCTGGAATAAAAAAAATGCACAAATTCTGGCTCGGCGCCTGTAGCTCAGTGAGTAGGGCACCAGCAATATACACCGAGGCTGGTGGGTTTGAGCCCCGGGCCTGCTAAACAACAATGTCAGCTGCAATCAAAAAAATAGCCGGGCATTGTGGCAGGTGCCTGTAGTCCCAGCTACTTGGGAGGCTGAGGCAAGAGAATTGCTTAAGGCTAAGAGCTTGACGTTGCTGTGAGCTGTGATGTCACTGCACTCTACCCAGGGTGACATAATGAGAGCTTACTCAAAAAAAAAAAAAAAAACCCCAAAAAAGCACAAATTCACCAAAATAATATTGAAACAGAAGAACCATAGCTGGAAGATTTATACTTCCCAGTTTTAAAACGTCAAAACCTACAGCGATTAAAACAGTGTGGTGGTCTCTCTCACCTTCCCCTCCAGCAGAGCGACCCCTTCCAACTCTCTTTGGAAGTGCTGTAAACTTTCCCTTCATTTTTCTTCACTAAAATCTCTCTTTGTTACGCTGAAACTCGTGCAGGTTACTTTCGCTCTGTGTACACCGCCTGTGTCGCTCCAGTTTTATATCCAGTGTCCACTCTTTGTTTTCCATTACCACCGTGCCTCGGTTGAACTTTCTAACTCAGCTGAGTCCGGGGAACCGGGACCCCTGACCCCCAAAGGTCACAGATACATCAACCACTGTGAACCAGCCATGAGTATTTTACAGTCCTTGCCCTCTGAGTGCTCACAGAATCACGTTACCTGTGAGCGCGTGATGATGGGCACAGGCTCAGCTGTCGGACTGCTGCAGCGGGAGAGCTGATTCTGGGCTCCGAGCCATTCTGTCCCAAAGGTCCTCAGCTCTACAGTGGGGACAAAATGTGGTATTCGACTATTAAAGAAGAAAGTCAGTTGTGCATGCTCAGGGAACAGTAGACAGGACTTTAAAAGGTGGGTGATGTAATGAAATCAGGAAAGGCCCAGCTAGGGTGGAGGTGTGATTGGGGTGGGCGTCTTTCAGTGTATTTAAATCATTCCGCTCTGCCATTTGTTATCTTGGAGAATCTGGAGAGATCAAGGGCTAGGGAGTCTACAATGGCTTCCTGTGGTTTTCCAGATGAAGGAAATGGCCGTAGCAAGTAATAGCAACGAAGAAACAAAGAAGAACAAAACACCAACACAAACTTACTAATGAACAAGTGGAGAAAGTTAAGAAGATATTTACACACAACCCTTACCCCGATTTTACAACCAGAGAAGAACTGGCCAAAAAAATTTCAATGTCAAGTGCATGTAACTGATAAACTGGATCCGGAATAGCAGAGCCAGACTTCCAACCACAGAGAGAAGCAGACTATTTGCTACTTGGAAACAGTGCAATGTCCAGTCCAAGCTCATCCGCTTTTAAACCTGCAGGATGCCCAGGCTGAAGCTCCCAACGGCACCACCAACCAGAGCCTTTCTTGCACCCGGAGGATTCCGATGGGTAGAGCTGCTTGCTCTTCTCTGGAGAAACAGGGAATTCCTGGTGAGCAAGTGGGCCCCAGTTGCTCCTGAGCAGTCACAGGCCCTCTGACGCAAGCAGGCGGTGCTTTGGAGGATCCAGATTCCCCGGGAGGTGGACATTCTCCCCTGCAGTCCAGCAGCAAGCCTTCACACTCCCACATCTTCCATGCTGTGCTTTGTAAGAGAAAGGACTGACACCGGGGCAAGACAGACCCTTTGCTGTCATGTTATCCTCTTCGTGAGTACAGAGCGAGGAAGCAGCAGGAAGAGCAAGAGGAAGAATATTTTTAAACCTGTTCACCATTGGAATGTCTGCAGCGGGATGATTGGCAGTGTTACCTGGAGCAGCACCTACAGCCCCAGATTAATCAAGAAAGGTTGCTGTTCCTGGAGCAGCTGACCATGGACCCGGGTCCTGGGGATCTAGGGCAGCATCTGGACTCCCCATGGTTGCAGCTGCAGGGTCAACTTCCTCAAAATAACGGAGAGACCCTCTGCTCTTAACTTTAGCAAGCACCTCCCCGAATAGGTGCAACTCACCCCTATTGCCCCTGAGGCTACGTATGCAGCAAGGGGCTTCGTACCAACCCAGGGCTCAGATGCAGCAGCCACCACTGCTGCCCCCAGGGCAACGTCCGCAGCGAGGGGCTTCAGATCAACCCAGGGCTCAGATGCAGCAGCTATGGGTTGAGGATTTCCAAGGGTCCACCTCAGAGACCAGATGCATTTCTAAGAAGTAGTGCTAAGCTGCAGAAAGCCTCAGTCATGGGTGACCCATAGTCAGCCATACAGAAGTCCAAGGGAAAAGCCTTTCCAGAAGCCTCCACATTAAAATCTGTTTTGACTTTTTGTCTTTTTTTTGAGACAGAGCCTCAAGCTGTCACCCTGGGTAGAGTGCTGTGGCATCACAGCTCACAGCAACCTCCAACTCCTGGGCTCAAGCGAGTCTCCTGCCTCTGCCTCCCAAGTAGCTGGTACTACAGGCGCCCGCCACAGT
>CAUYON010100872.1:0-14880 GCA_963573935.1 Arctocebus calabarensis | reverse complement strand
CTGCAGAAAGCTGGCTACAGACTGCCATCTTGGCTCCTCCCCCCCTGAATCCTCCTCTTAAAAGACATAGACCAGCTGGGTGGATGAAAAAACTAGAACATATTCTTCTTAGCAAAGTATCTCAAGAATGGAAAAAAAACTATTGAACATACTCAGCCCTACTATGAAACTAATCTATAGCTTTCATATGAAGGCTATAACCCAATTATAGCATAAGAATATGGGGAAAAGGGAAAGGGAGGGGAAGGGAGGAGGGAGAATGGGTGAAGTGGGGGTAATTGGGATCACACCTACGGGGCATCTTAGAAGGGTACAGGTGAAACTTCCTAAATGCAGAATATAAATGTCTTAACACAATAACTAAGAAAATGTCATGAAGGTCATGTTAACCAGTTTGATGAAGATATTTCAGATTATATATGAAATCAGCACATTATACCCCATGATTGCACTAATGTACCCAGCTATGATTTTACAAAAGAAAAAACAAAACAAAACAAAAAAAACACAACCCAAATACCTATTTTCGAGAAACCACATCTAAATCACAAGGACACACATAGACTCATCTTGAAAGAGTGGAAAAAAATATTTTACACAAATGGAAATCAAAAGACAGCAGGTGTAGCCATTCTTATATCAGATAAAATTGACTTCAAAGACAAGAAAGATAAAGACAATGAAGTTTTTTATATAATCATATAGGGAGCCAACCAACAAGAAGACATCATAATCCTAAATATATATGTACCTAACACCAGCACTCCCTGATACATAAAGCAAATCTTAATAGTGTTAAGCAAAGAAATAAATAGTACCATCATAATTGCTGGTGACCTCATCACCTTACTATTACAGCTTGATAAATCATCTGAGCATAAAATAATTTTTAAAAAGGGACTTAAATGAAACTCTAAATCAAATAGACCTAATAAACATTTACAAAACATTCTGCTCAAAAACTAAAGAATATACATTCTCCAAGATTGATCAAATGTTAGGATACAAGACAGGTTGCAGCAAATTAAAAAAAGAAAAAGAAATTATACCAGGTATCTTCTCAGACCACAGCAGAATAAAACTAAAAATCAATCACAAGAGCAACACTCAACATAGTCATAGAAATTTAGCAACCTGCTATCAAACAATAAAGATAAAATAAAGATGAAAATCAAAAACTTCTTTGAGCTGAATGACAAAGGGGACATGACTATCATAATCTTTGTAACACAGCAAAAACACTCCTCAGAATAAAATTCATAGCCTTAAATGCCTATGTCAAAAAGACAGAAAGATCACAAATTAATAACCTAAAGTCACAGCTCAAAGAAATAAAAATGGGAGAACAAATCAAACCCAAAGCCAGAAGAAAAGAAATAATGAAGGTCAAAGCAGAACTAAATAAAATGGAGAATAAAGAAAAAATACATCAGATTAATGAAAGAAAAAATAGCTTCTTTGAAAGAATAAACAATATTGACAGACCTCTTGATAGGTTAACCAAAAAAAGAAGAAAAAAAAAAAAGCCAAAAAGCTCAGTCAGAAATGAAAAAGGCAACATTACAATTGATACCACAGAAATACCAAATATCATCCAGGTATTCAGGCATCTATGTAAATCTCTCTCTATATAAAATAGAAAACCCAGAAGAAATGGAAAAAATCCTGGAAACATACAACCTCTCTCCTTTTTTCAAAAAGAAATAGAACAATTTCAGTCAATAAGATCAAATCAGTAATTTTAAAGCCTTCCCCTGCCACAAAAAAAAAAAAAAAAAAAAGCCCTGTACTAGATGCAATCATAGCTGAATTAGAGGGAGAGACTCCTCCCCCAACTCATTCTATGAAGCAAGTATCACCTTGATTTTAAAGCCAGGAAAGAACAGAACAATACAAGAAAACTACAGATCAATATCCCTTATGAATGTAGATGCAAATTTTTTCAACAAAATACTAGTAAATTCAGTAGTACATTAAAAAAAAAAAATCTACCAGGACTAAATGGGCTTCATCCCAGGAATGAAAAGATGGTTTGGCATATGTAAAATCAATGTGATTCATCAAATAAACAAAAGCAGTAACAAAGACCATATGATCATCTCAATAGATTCAGAAAAAGCATTTGAAAAAATCTAGCACCCTTTCTTGATAAAAACTCCCAACAAACTAGGCATAGAAGGAACATATATCAGAATTATAAAAACCATGTAAGACAAAACCACAGCCAACATCATACTGAATGGAGAAAAGTTAAAGGAAAAACCCCCAAGAGGTGGAAAAAGACAAAGATGACCACTGTCCACACTCCTATTCAACATAGTGCTGGAAGTCTTAGCTAGAGAAATTAGGCAAGAAAAGAATATAAATAGTTACATAACAATAGTGGGGGAGGGTCAGAGATTATTTGATTTCACGTGTTTCTGACTCCCCCTTTGGTGTGCAACTGTTAAGAGATTTCAAATAAGTAACGAGAATGACAGAATATCACTCTTTGCTGATGATCTTGAATCTAAAAAACTCTAAAAATTCTACCAGGAGTCTCCTGGAATTGATAAACAAATTTAGCAAAGTCTCAGGATACAAAAATCAATTTACATTAATCAGTAGCATTTCTAACTACCAAAGTGGTGAAATCTCTACAAGGAGAACTACAAAATTCTGAGGAAAGAAATTACAGATGATACAAACAAAAGGAAAAACACATCGTGCTTATGGATAGGTAGAATCAACATTCTTAATTCAAACTTAATACAATTCCTATCAAGTTACCAAAATCATACTTCACAGATCTAGAAAAAAATAATTCTACACTTCATTTTGAACCAGAAAAGAAATTGAATAGCCAAAGCAAAAAGAACAAACCTGGAGGCAGAACATTATCAGACTTCATACTATACTACAAAGCTATAGTAACCAAAACAGCGTGGTACTGGCACAAACATAGATACATAAACCAATCTGTTTGTGACAGAACAAAGAACTCAAGACTAAAACTATCTACTTAAAACCTACTGATTTTTGACAAATCAGACAACAATGTAATGCACACTAGTGGGGAAATAAAAACCTATTCAATATAGGTAGTCCCTGAGTTACAAATATTTGACTTACATATAACTTACACTTACAAAACAGAGGCTATTACAGTAAGTCTCTGAGTTATAAACATCTGACTGACATATGACTCACACTCAAAAAGGATATTGCAGGTAACATGTAAATGTACCTCTTCCAACTTACACATAAATTCAACATAAGAACAAACCTATAGAAACTATGTAATTTGTAACCCAGGGACAGCCTATAAATAGTACTGGGAAAATTGGAAAAAGGCATGCAGAAGAATGAAAAAGGACTCCTACCTCTCATCACTCACATAAAAATAATTAAAGATGGATAAAGACTTAGATCTAAAGCATGAAACTGTAAGCATTTAAGAGAAAAATATAGGAGACACTCTTCTAGATATTATCCAAGGCAAAGAATTTTTTTTTTAAAGACCCCAATAGCAATCATGGCAACAACAAAAATTAACAAATGGAATTTGAGTAACCTGAAAACCTTACACATAGCTAAGGAGATATTCAAAAGAGCAAACAGACAACCTATAAAATAGGAGAAAATATTCCCAAGCTACATAGCCAATAAGGCTCACAACCAGAATTGGCAAAGAACTCAAGCAAATCAACAAGAAAAAAAAAAAAAAAACAGTTAAGAAGTGGGCAAAAGACATAAACAGATGCTCCTCAAAAAAGGACAAATGGTCAAGAATAAAAAAATTATCAACATCACTAATCATCAGTAAAATGCAAATTAAAACCACAATGAGTTATCACTTTACCCTAGTTAGAATTACTTTTACTAAAAAGTCTACAAGCAAAAAATGTTGGCGTGTATGCAGAGAAAGGAACACTTATACACTGTTGGTGAGAATGCAAATTAGTATAATCCCTATGGTAAACAGTAAAAGTACATCTACCATTCAGTCCAGCAATCCCATTACCAGGTATCTACCTAAAGGAAAAGAAGTTATTTGATCAAAAAGAACACCTGCACTCAAATGCTTATTAAGCACAATTCACAATTGCAAAGATGTGGAATCAACTCACATGTCCATCAATGCATGAGTTTATTAATAAAATGTGGTATATGTACACCATGGAGTACTACTCAGCCATAATACAAGATGAATTAACACATTTTGCAACAATCTAGATAGAACTGGAAACCATTCTCATAAATGAGGTAGCCTAAGGATGGAAAAACAAATACCACAAGTACTCACTATTAAATTGGAGCTAAATGATACACACTCAAGAGAAGTAAAGGGAAGCTTTACTCAGAGAGAAGTAAAACCAAATGGAAAGCAAATGGGAGGAGGTGGGAGGAGGAGAGGGGAATTCACCAACCTATGAGTACTATGAACATTATTTGAGTGATGGGCACACACACCTATATCCAGGACTCAAGGATTACAAAAATGATTTTTATAACCTAAAACATTTGTACACCCTTAATATTTTGAAATTAACAAAAGAATATATTGGTCTTTTATGAATACCCTACATCATTGTAAAGGGTTTTGAACAAAGTGAGGATGGTAGTTTCAGAACAAGATAAACAACTTTTGGAATATTGTTGGATAATGTTGAAGTTCATGTCAATGTCTTGATCTTTTACATCCCTGTAATGATACAGTGGATATGGATAGAGTTTAGGTCAGCTTTGGGGCAGTGAAAGGACAGAACAGAACAGAAAAACCTAACCAAAATGAGACTGCAGTAGAAGAGGTACCGGTATTCTGAGATGAGGGAAGGAAATAGAAAAGCACTCTGGGGTTCCAGCAGGCAAAGGGTCAAGTTTGGGAGATCAACCAAACAGTTGATATAAGTCAAGACAATGGAGGGTACAGTTGCAAGGATAAGTAGTAAGAATCCAGAATACAGTAAGGATAAGAACTCCACTCTAAGGAGCTGACACAATAAGATATTGAATCATAAATGGGAATTATTGACTAGAGACTTGGGTTCTAAGAACTCCACCTCACCACTAAGTCAAGGGTTCCACACATTTCCTGCCCAGAACCAAGACTGAGGCCAGCATCCTGTAATGTATACTACAGAACTGAGAGGGAAAGATTTCCGGGTGGTGAGGAAAAAGCACTCTGTTTTCAAAGGAAATCTTTCACAGTATTCATATAACAAAAGACTTTCACAATCTACATAACTAGAAATAGAAATAAAGAACTGGGAAACATGATTGCAGAATTTAGAGAGATATTTTGGTACATGTGCCCAGAGGCATTTAAAAATATGGCCTTGTTTTTCAAAATCAAGAAAATAAACTGAATACATTAATTATATCACTAAAATCTAACTGATATATTTGTAAAATCTTTTCAATAATGCTTAAAAGACCAACTATGATGGCTTATCCCTATAATCCTAGCACTTTGGGAGTCTGAAGTGGGAGGATAGCTTGATACCAGGAGTTTGGGAACAGCTTGAGTAACATAATGATTCTCCATCTCTATAACAAATTAAAAAATTAGCCAGGAATGGTGGCCCATGCCTATTCTTCCACATGATGAATGTTTGGCCACAAGGGCAAAGATATGGAAGACTGCTCTTTATACACATATTCTCACACACTAACTGTAACTTCCCTCTCTTCCTCCTTTAAGATAGCACAACAGAACGCAAACAAATGGAGGAAACATAAAGGGGTTTTCTGAAATGCATATTTACAAAAGGTAAATTATTCACAGAATTGAATCTTTTACCTGTGACAAGTAGTAAATTGTCTGAACATACTTCACAATCCTGGGATTCTTTAGGATACTTTAATTCCATGGTTGATAATCATTGGTTCAGATAGCTGGTATCCCTTCTTTTGAAAAAAGGTGCAAAGGCAGTTATCTGCAACAACAAAAAAATTAGCAACAAGCAAGAAAAAATAAGAAAGAACAAAGACTTTGAAGGATTAATTAGGATTAAAAAATATTTCTAAGAAAGTATCCAACATAAGAAAGGATTAAATAATAGAAGTAGAGAACATATGGACCAAATGAAGATGTCCAACCAGTAAACAACTGACTCCATTGTAAACCTTTAAACATATTTTATCTTCTTGTGCTTTCAGATGTAGAAAGTCTCTATTCATGTTATAGGTTGAATGGTGTCCCCAACTCTAAAATTCATACTTTGATGTTCTAACCCCAAATTCTTAACAACATGATCTTATTTAGAGATACTGTCTTTTAGAGACAATCAAGTTAAAATGAATTTTTAGAGTGGACTCTAATCCAACATAACTGATATCTTTATAGAAAGGGAAAATTGGGAAACAGGCATTATGAGGTCTGACCAGTAACTTCAGGAACTTGTCAGGTGGTGCCTGTGGCTCAGTGAGTAGGATGCCAGCCCCATATACCAAGGGCTGTGGGTTCAAACCCGGCCCCGGCTGAACTGCATCAAAAATTAGCTGGGTGCTGTGGCAGACGCCTGTGGTCCCAGCTAAGCCCAAGAGCTGGAGGTTGCTGTGAGCTGTGACTCCACAACACTTTACCTAGGGCGATAGAGTGAGACTCTGTCTCTACAAAAAAAAAAAAAAAAAAACACCTCAGGAACTTGTCACCATGCACTTACATTGGCAACACTGTGTAAACAATGCAGTAAGCTTTTATAACCTTAATGTATCAGTGTCTCACAGCTGTGCTCATATCAACTTGTGTTATTGTCTTGCTGAGTAGCATTCATTACTTGTTTTTGTGTACTGGTTGCATAAATGTAAAAGCTTAAATTAGAACAACAAACATTACAAAATTTCTTATTAAACTTGGCAAGAGTGGAAGTGAAATCAGAAACATGTTAGTCCAAGTTTATGGGGATAATGCTGTGAAGGAAACACCAGCATACTAAAGGATTAAATGTTTTCTGAGGGAAGGGAATGCATCAAGGATGAAGAGAGGTTATGGCAGCCAATAAAAAGCAGAACTGACAAAAATATTACAAAAATTTGTTGAAATTTGTGTCAAAATTGTCAGCTGACTGTGAGAAGCATAGCAGAGCAAGTAAACATCAACAGAGAAACAAGAAAATCTTCACTGAAAATCTTGTCCAAAAACCCATGACTGTGGCATCACAACAATGCACCAGCTCACAGGGCTGTAAGGGAGTTTTTAATCAATAAACAAATAAACGTATTAGAATACCTTCTCTACTTTCTTGATCTGGCCCCCCAATGACTTTTTTCTTTACTTGAAAATAAAGAATGTATTGAAAGGAACACATTTTGATGACATTCAGGACATCAAAGGTAATATAATAATAGCTTTAATGGCCATTCCAGAAAACAGTTCCAAAATTGCTCTGAAGTGTGGATTAGGCACTGCCATTAGCACATAGCGTCCCACAGGGAGTACTTCAAAGGTAAATGTAGTGATATTCAGCATTGAGGTATGTAGCGCCTTTTCTAAGGTAAGTTTTTAAACTTAGTTGTCAGAACTGCATACACAGGGAAAATATCATGGGAAGATGAAGGCAGAAATTAGGGTGATACATTTACAAACCAAGGAATACCAAAGATTGCTAGCAAGCTATGGCTCATGCAACTATCCCTTTCTTCAGTTCTATTCCTACTTCTCTCCTACTTGGTCAAATCTTTTCAGCTCTTTTTTTGATCATTCTCTTTTGATAATGTCCAGAAACTAGGAGAGCTGCATTAAAATTTATTTCCTTGCAGTCCTTGGAAGGAACCAACTCAGGTAATACTTTGATCTTGAACCCAGAACTGAGACAGACAGAAAATATTTGAATCTAGCCTCCAGAACTGAGGCTATGTATACATATGTATACAGAGACAATGTATTTCTGTTATTTTAAACACCCACTTTATGGTACTTGGTTATGGCAGCTCTACATAGGAGACACACTTCCAAGGCAGTTGCAATTGTCCTCAAGAAGATGAGTCTGTATCTATTTGTCAAGTAAGATGGCTTTCTCTGCTACAAATCTATAAACTGGAGAGAATTAGGGGCTATAGGGCAGATACAGAACCAACAGCTAGATAGTGACTTGCCAATTAGTGTTAATTCAATGGAAAAGAAAGGAGGAAAATCAGACATTTTATTATGCATATACAAAGCAGATTAAATAATAAGGAGAGGGTTATCAAGTGCTTCTAGGGTTAAAAAGTTATATTTCTAGCAGCAGGTGGAATACAAGGTAAGCCCAAAAAGTCAGGCTTATCCAACAGCCTGGTTCTCTCCAGTATGCTATTAACAATGTGAGTTCCTGCAGCTTGAATGGTAATTCTCTGGGTAAAACAAAACAAAATTAAAATGCATGTTATTTTTAAACTATTCTTTTTCAAAATGTAACCAAGTTCAGCTCTATAAATGTACACAGCGATTGAATAAAGAGTCACCATATTTTCTCTCCTTTATAGACTAACATTTCTTTGTGTCTATATGAGTCCTCCTCACATGCCTTTCAAGCAAGTGACGATGGAATTGCAAAATTATAGATTGAACAAAAAAATCAAGTGTGCAGAAAAGTGCATTACATGTAGAACATACAATAAGTACTAAAGCTAGAAAACATTCAAAATGGGAGAGGAAGACTTCGGAGTGAAGCAATAGAAAGTTATTTAACAACCAAAAGCATATGTGTCAAGGTACAAGAACCCTTCCATATAAGAGCATAAAATAAAATTGGCAAGTGTCATATCAGACTATTAGACCAGGTTGACTATATTGACCTACTTCAGTGTTAGATGAGGACTTCATATGGCTAGCCATCCCCCAGTCGTTCCAATACCTTGCTTTTCCATAGTAGTTCTCTAATATCAATAAGATGTGGTTATTGTTGCTTACATAAACCATGGTCAGTAACTTTGTGGAAAACAGTGGTAAGAGGTCCACTAATCTACCTTGGAATTGAATACACTGTGATTTTCTTGGCTGTCGGTTGCCATAACTATAGTTACCAAAACTGTATCACAGTTCTCAATATATGACATTGTCTTTGCTGGAATGTACCCTACTGACAGTATGCTCTTCCCTGGATCATAATCCTTTCTACTTTCTTTCTTTCATTGGTCTTCGTGCTTTTTTTCTTTTCTATTTAGGAGAATAATTCATTCATTCATCACACACTTTATATTTCGTATTTCTGCTTTTCCAGAACACAGCAAATGACCCAGCACCTGTCCCGACTAACCCTCCCTTCTTACCTGGCCCATGGCTACGATCCCTGCACCTTTCTTCCTCAAAAAGGACTTTCCAGGGCTAGGATCCTTTTCCATAGCTTAATGAGTAATTTGTCTTTTGGGAGAAAGTTCTTTGTCACTGTCTATAAACATTCATAATTCTACTCCCATCTTTAAAAAAAAAATTAAAGAACATTTTTACTTACCCATTTCCATCACCTTTAACTTCCTTTATGGTTGCTGCTCAGTCACCTGTATTGTCAAAAAAAAAAAAAAAGGCAGGAAACCAGGAGCCAAAAACTCTGGGTTTAAATTCTAACTCTGACATTTTCTTTCACTATAACATAGAAGAAAAGCCTAGGAAAGTTCCTTAATTTTTTAGCATTTCTATTGCATGTGAAATGGAATGATTATCTTCAACCCTGACTAGCACACAAGCTTACCGTGGAAGGAGATTGTCTGAAAAATGCCTCATCAGACTAGAGTTAGAAAATTAATGTGCAATTGAGACATTAGGAGGAGTCTTTCTGCAGGAGATACATGAATTCAACCTACTCCAAAAGGATCAGAAACCCAGAAAAGATAACAATGGGCAAAAGTGTTGTCAGATTTTGAAATATTTGCAAGTGAATAAGAGAGAATAAGATCATCAGAGAACAATTTGAGAAGGATGCCATTTGTTTAAAACAAATAAAGCTTTGGCTACCACAACTGTCCCTTCCTACAGTTCTATTCACTCTTTCTCCTACTGGGTCAGATCTTTCCAGCTCTCTTTTTGATAGTTCCAGACAACAGGGATTTGCCTCTTCCTGACTGTAAGAGCACAGTCAGTATTATTTGCATAGACCCTTAATCAACAGGTAATTGCATACTGCCTTGATTTCTGAGCATTTTTTATTATTTCTGAGCATATGTTATGATAATCAACAGCTCCTTAGGTTCAAGAGACTTAGGCAAATGTATAGGGCTAAGCACATTGTTAGTCACATAATAATCGTTATCTCATGCATCTGCCTCTGCACCCTCTCCTACCAGGGTTTCAGATTTCTTCTTTTTCCGAGAGGTATTCTTGTATTCTCTTAGAAAAGTGAATTTTCTAAAACTTTCTTATGTATCTTGCTAAATCATTTTGAAAAGTATGACTTTTGAGTCTTCAAAATAATTTTATTTCCTGTGTTCTAAGTATTTCTTCATAACCACCATGTTGGTTAAGCACTAGTGAATCCTCTTATCAGATATATGACTGATTTGGGTTAATGTCTATGAACTTCTACCATGCTAAATGTTCTGCTCTTGGCTTTCTGACACTGAACAGAAGGAGTTCAGACATACTGTAACCAGCTCTCTACCTCTCTTCTCAACTTTATTTTAATTGGGAGTTGAGGGCACTGACGTTAGTTACTACAATGCCATGTTCCATCCCCACCCACATGCTCATTACTTCTCCATTCACTTTTGCTGTCAGAGAGGGTCTTAGAAAGGGAGGCCTTCAAGACAATATGAATATACTTTACTAAAATGTATACTTAAAAATGGTCTTAAGATAGGAAATTCTGTTATGTGTTTTTTAGCACAATAAAGAGGTGGGATTTTATTTATTTATTTTTTTTTTGTAAGAGAGTAGCCTTGATTGTAAATAAGGAAAAACAAAAGGGGAGAATACACCATGATGGCTACTCCACAAAGCAGTAGACAGGTGGTAAAGGAGTAACCATGTTTTTATTTGAAACAGAGATAGTTTCTATGAACCAAGGGACAGATTGTGAGAGTTGAGGATGGGGAGAGGAAGGTCTTCCTAAATACTTGCAGTTGAACGTAATAGATAAGCCACTAATTATGTTGTTCAATCCAGTTTCAAAGACCTCATAGTTAATGGAAAGCCCCTCATATTTCAGCAATAAATTCATGCCCATCCATCAGTTTGTTACTGTGAATTTTCACCTTTTACTAACCTTTATGGGTATATTTGCAAGAAGACATGACAGAGCTTTTTTAGGAGCCATTATCAAGATATTGTTTTAGAAGACTATTTTAAAGGGAGCTTGTTAAAATATATATATACACATACATATATATATATTTCAAGTCAACTTTCCATGTGTGTTTAAAAGTTTTCAACGAAGGAAAAGAAAAAAGTAAAGAAAAAGCAGCCTAGTGTCAAGTCCTTAAAAATTTTAGAAGTGGATTAGAAAAGAAGAAATACCAAAAAGTGAGAGGCTCCAGGCATTTTGAAACATTTAAAGCACAGTCTAATAACACCAAGAAAAGAAGACATTACAAAGAGCCATCATGGTAAGCTGGTTGCAAAAAACAAAAATATTTAAGGAAATAACTGTCTTCAATACTAGCCTAATGAGAGGTAGATTGTTCATTAGCATATACCCCATTACAACTTCCAGCTGTGCAGGGTGCATTAAGAAAAGAGAAAACCCAGACTACTTTCTGAAATCACCTATCCATAGATAAGGTTTACAAATTCCAGAAAAAGATAATCACTCATTTCACAAATATTTACTATATTTACAGCACCAGGTCTGGTCCCTTAAATAGGCAGAATAAGCAGCTGCTTCTAAGGGGTGAGTACCTGAGAATTTCAAACCATCATGTTACAGAGACCTTCACTAATCCCTTTCTTCTCACCCAAAGGGTGTTGTTAACTCAGCACCTATGTTAACTAGGTGCTAACTAAAGAGGCAAGAAGAAGAAATCCAATCAAAAGGCAAGCTGCCATAGAAGGAAGCATTTCAATTGCTTCTATTTTATTTAACTTGGTTTTACTGGATTCTGACAACATGAAACCACCATGCTAGGCACAGTGATACGTGCAAAGAAGGCATGTGTCATAGCCTCCAAGGAAATGTCACAGCAGAAGGGGAAAATTATTTTAGCCCAAGAGTCTGTGGGAGGAAACAAACATATGGGGCAGCTGAGAGTTGACTCAATATGGGAGAAGCGATTCTCAGGGCTCAGCCATTGGTGCTGTGTCATCACTTTGAACTACTGTTTCAGCAATAAGGACATTTTTAAGCCCTTGTTCTACTCTACTACCTAGAGAAGAAGCTACACAGAGGGGCTGCATTTACACTCCACATACCTAGATGAAAGCTGAGTACTCTGGGGAGGTCAGATCCGGGATAGGTCATACCAGAAAGTAGGACTGGGCCCTGACATTAGAAAATTGTACTAAGTAAGCAGTTTTTTAAGAACATAGACCTGATTAACACGTCATCTCTAAGTACTTCAGCCTGTACCAGAGGCCTTGAATGATGCGAAATTATATGAGTAATCTTAAGGAAAAATAAACAGTACTATCCACTACCTGATAAGTTGATTCATTATATTCATAATATTTATGGAGATGCTTCTACATGCCAAGCACTGCCTCAAGAATGAGGTAAGATTGCTTGTATATACAAGCATAAAATCTAGAGGGTCAAACATAGACCATTCAAACAGATCTTCCAAATGCTTTGTTAGCAATGTGCCCCACCCTTACAGGGGTGCATGTAAGCTGAAACCATCTACATCTTGAGAATTTTGGCCTATTCAATCTTCAACCTTTGGCTTTCTTGTATTGCCAGTGGCATTAAAGATTCTTCAAAATATTCACTTGAGACTGTTATTAAAAACCATTACAGTCGGAATATTAGAATTCATTAACAAGCAGATAATGTGCTTGCTACTATGATATATGGAACTATATTTATCCTGCAGTGTAACATATCTGCTCCATCAGTGCAGGAACAGGACAATCTTTCATCTGGATGAAATAGCCTTGAAAGCTTCGTCACCACAGTATAGCAAGAAGCTACTAAAATGGTTCTTCCTAGCCTCTTTCTGCTGATTAAAAAAAAAAAACTGAAAGACTGCACCACCTCCCAAGGGCTTCAATGCAGTTGCTATAGCAACACTATATCTGAGTCAGAACTATTAACAATCACCATGGCAACAAGTGTCTCACTTGCCATTCCCAGAAACTCATTGCGTTTGGACTAGAATCATCACACCATGAAAAAAGGGGTGGGGCTTTCCTCTCCCTAAGAAACAGAAATACCTTATCCAAAAAATGTTTAAAATAAAATAAAATTTAAAAAATTATAAGAAATTCATGTTGTCGTAAGATGATTTTTTTCCTGAAACATACAGTTCAAGGGACATAATAAAATGATAATTAGTATGGTAGATTTATTTTTATCAGTAAGTTACACTAAAACCTTTGGTATGCATAGCTATTTCCCATTTTGTAAATTCCAATAACTGTATGTTTCATCTCTCTCGCTTGGCTCTTTTTGTCTCTGCTTAATTTCCCTTCCTTCATTCTGTCAGACACCCTCTTGAATATTTAGCAGAACAGAATTCTTTAGAGATTTGTGGATCACACTTGTCAAGTTAGAAGCTGCAGAAAAGGATCACGCATATTTTTGGAATCACACTAATAATGGAGTGTGTGGTGCTCTGTGGGAAGTGGTTATGATGGGGCTGAAGGCCCATCCTATTTCCTTCTTTTTTAAACACAAGAGGGAGGATGGTGGAATGGACAGTGTTCAGATTTCATCCAGAGTGTGACCTGTACAAGGGATTTTACACTAGAACAGAATCAATATGCTGTAGCTTTAGCCTCTGTGGCTTCAGTCTCTGGTTCATCTTTGGTTTGCGTCACCATCCCTCCCTGGATGTCTCAGGGCACCTCTTCACCCCTGATCCTACTGCCTTCATCATACCTTGTCATGCCACACAATGACATTTTCTTGGGATTTTTGTTCTCGATCAGAGTTGCTAGAACCAAATAAGTTTACCTGGTAGCTTTCAGAATAGCTTCTGATGTACTAAACAAGAAAAAGGTGCTAAAACAAAACAATCCAAGATTAGATCAAACTTCACATTAATCTTTTTCTTTTCCATGTATCTTTCTTAGTTAAAAGAGCAATTTTGTGTTCTAAAATGCCCTTTCCTCCTTCAGCGCTCCCATCTAGATGAAACCAAGCAGGCCCCAGGACAAACCCACTTTAGAACAGAGAACACACCTTCACCAGGATGAGAGAAAGAAAATGAAGGTGACCCTTCTTTTCACTGCGATCCTAGTGCATTTGATTCTTCCTGCTCACTATTTATTTTCAATAGAAGTGGATGGTTGGGAGAGGCAGGCAAAATCAAACTGCCTCACTAAGCCAATGTGAACAGAATCTTGAGGAAAGGCTCTCCAACCTGCTCTTTTTTTTTTTATTGTTTTTATTATTAAATCATTGCTGTGTACATTAGTGCAATCAAGGGGTACAATCTGAACTATTTTCAAACAGATTAACGTAACCTTTATGGCATTTTCTTAGTTATATGAAGACATTTGTATTCTGCATTTAGTAAGGTTCACCTGTACCCTTCTAAGATGCACCATAGGTGTGGCCCCACCAATTACCCCCCCACCACTCCAATCTTACCTCTCCCCTACCCTCCTTTGCCCCTTTCCCCATATTCTTGTGCTATAGTTGGGTTATAGCCTTCATATGAAAGCTACAAATTAGCTTCATAGTAGGCTGAGTACATTGGATACTTTTTCTTCCATTCTTGAGATACTTTGCTAAGAAGAATATGTTCCAGCTCCATCCATGTAAACATGAAAGAGGTAAAGTCTCCATCTTTCTTTAAGGCTGCATAATATTCCATGGTATACAT
>CAUYON010100868.1:0-13952 GCA_963573935.1 Arctocebus calabarensis | reverse complement strand
CTATGTCCCTGTCCTACTGTCACTGTGTTCCCGCCCCACTGCCACTGTGTCCCCGTCCCACTGTCACTGTGTCTTCTCTCAAGTCTCCCCCTCCCCTGCCCTGTCTCCCCGCCTTCTAGTTGGTGCTATTTATATGTTTCTAAGAAGGTTCCTGTTCTACTCACTGCCCTCCTGCTGGGGATCTTGGCAGCTGAAGGCTCACCTGGTCCCCCTTCAGTGTCGTGACCATGGAGGGCTGCCGTCCAAGCTCACCTGTGTATGGGACATCCTCACCAATCGCCACGGCAGGGGTAGAGAAGGCTGGTCACCTCCCCATGGGGGCTCCAGGGCCACCCCAGCTCCCAGGACTGGCTGATGGATTAGCCAGAAGCCACCGCCTTGGCTGTGGCCTGTCCTGCTGAACTCACGCACCACCGTGTCCATCCTGGTGGAAGGATCCAGGCCAAAATCTCTTTCCAGGTAGCCCGACCTGTGATCCTGGAGGGGAGTTTCCTGGTCAGGGTGGGCGTAGCCCCATTCCCTGCCACAGGGAAGCTGTGGGCGCGAGATGGATCCAGGGCTCTTCGGAAGCACTCCCCACCCCCTCACGGAGCCACCGTCCCTGCCAGACAACGGTGGCTTCACTCCTGGTCTCTGCGGCTCCCTGTCCTGTACACGGCGCTGCTGAGACAGGTGCTGGTGGTACACACAGGCCTGGCCTCCATGCCCCGACCCCTCCGTGACCTGTGAGCCCTGCACTTCCGTCACCTGCTTCACTTTAGGATGAGCTCAGCTGATCCAAGATGCTGAAGAAGATGATTTTGGAGTGCACTGAAATAAAATGAAGGAAGATTATCATCCTGGTTGATAAAATTTAACCTTTTAACTTGAGGTGTCACCAAGTAAATGGTCTAAGAGTGCCTCACAGAGCAGCCGGCACGCAGCGGGAGGTCGGGAAAGCCTGTGCATTGTGCGAAGCACCCCGCAGGCCACGTGCCAAGAACATCGCACAAATGAGTGCCAGATAGGAAAATCATGGCCTCCAAAAGCTTCATATTTTTTGGAATTTCAACTAAAGAAAAAGTTATTGGCATCAAAAACCACATTTTCCAGGGAAGTTACTTCCTCGCTGAGCAGTCCACATGTTTTTATTGTCTTTCAACCTTATCTGCCCACTGGACTTCAGAGGGCCAGGGTCTTCCCGCCTTATTCTTGCGTATCTTCCAGCACCCAATGTACGGCTTGACGTGTGCAGGCGTCTAAGGGCACTGGACAGGTGCATGGGCAGGTGGGAGCATATTTCCCCCTTGGACTCTGAAGAGTGTCCACTGGGCCGATTGTTAATATCTGCTATACTCCCACCCGAAGGCATGACGCGTACTCCAGGGGTTGGGGGGACAGGAAACTGGAAAGAGGCAGTATGTGATCACTGCTACACGTGAGACCTTAACTAACAGCAGAGCCTCACCTTGGATGTCTTCTAAACAGTCCCCCTGGGCAGCAGGACCATGAGCTGACTTCACACACTCATTCAGCAACCACCGATGTGTTTACGTACAGCCTGACATGATGTTGCAGCAGGTAAAACCTGTCCTGCCCGCACGAGGCTGTGTGGCCACCGAGGGGCGTTGGTCTGCAGGGTCTCTGTCCACGTAGATTGGCTTCCTTCTCTCCTATCTTCGACCCTCTCAAATCCTCTTGGCTTTGTTGCAGGCCTGGCTGCTCTCCGTTGGGTGATAACTGTAGTCGGCTGACACTACTTTCCTTCTGTGATTTCTATTGTAAAGTGCATCACTACCACTACAAACACAATTATTTTTACTAATTGCATTATCCACATGAACACATCCTCATGAGAGCATATTCTCTGCCTATATTAGCTGTGAAAACTGCAGCTTGGGGGAGGTCAGGTTCTATGATGGACGTAGACAAGAAGCCTCAGTCCACCGCGGCCTGTTTCTGTAGTTTCTACCTGCTTCAGCTTATTTGCCCTGGACAAAAGAAACAGACACTAACTCACCAGGAAGTTCTCTGTTAAGTGAAAGCAAATCAAAGACATTAAAACCACAGACTTGCTTTGTTAAATCTATTACTGGAATGTGGTGGCGCACGTGACACCCAGAAGAGAGGTCAGGTGTCTGCCCTCCAGTCGGGGGTGGGTCTCCCGCAGCCTCTCACCCAAGGTCCACCTGTGTCCTCACTTTGTGGGACGTGCTTTCCTGTGTTGGCACAACAGAACCCTTGGGAGACAAGAGCCGCCGTTTCCCTGAGGACGGAGTTCCCTTTCTGCAGCTGCCACCATCCACAGGCTTCCTGGGGCTCCGCCCTGGCCCCCTCCTGCGTCACCGGCGTGGGGAACACATAGGGTTTGTAGTCACAAGCCAGGGCCAGAGCAGTTCAGTCCGTTGTTGGTAGTTTGGCAAATTCGAGCAACCTCCCATTAGCCGAATTTCATTATCTGTGGCAGGAAGATAGAAACAACCACCTGGAGACATTGCTGAGACCGTACCATGAAATAATGTAACAGAAATAACTGAATTCCGGAAAGCAAAACCAAGATGCTGTGGTTACCTTTGTTCTGCAGCCCTGTTGCACTGCAATTTCTCCAGCTGGTCACTGGGAACACAAAACGCCCTGACAGCGTTTGAGGTCAGTCGGTGTGGAGATGAAGAAAGGAGAGGCTTCCCGTTTGTCCCAGGTCCCAGCCTGCCAGGTCTCCTGACGTGTTGCAACCCACTGAAAGCAAGTGGGCCCCAGACAGCTGCGTCTTGCTGTGTGGGCATCAGACGCTCCCCCGTCTCTCTCCAGAGCTGCCTGCTTGTCCAGCCCACGCTGGTGACTGCTGGGGTCACAGGTCAGATCTTTCCATCAAGACGTTGTCTTGGGTCTTCCCTGATCAAGAGTCTCCGAGACGAGGTCACAGTCCACACCAGCCTTCTGCTTGGCCCTGAGTGCATTTGCTGGAGAACTGCCCTCCCCTGCTGGCCCGACTGCAAGGCCTCTGTGTCCCTGGGGTTTCTCGGCTCCCACATAGCATCTTCCTTCACCTGGAACAAAATAGGTCATGTCTTCATTATCCCACCTCAGTCCTAAAAACGTGACATCGTGCAGACGCCATAGGGATCTCGCTCAGCATAACTTGAATGCCAAGACAAACAAAGTGTCTGCGTAACTGGCGGTGACTGCTGGTCCGAGCCCCACCCACCGAGCGCCTGTGGCTTCATAGCAGGACAGGGTAAGACGGCGCTTCAGGCTTCTCACCGTGCTTGGGTTGGATTTTTTCCACGTCTATTTTAAAGCAGTTTACTTCTCCATAACCAAGCTCTTCTGGCCCACAGCCACTTCATCTTCCCTGGATTTTTGTCCTGAATATAGTGCCTGTAGCTATTTGTTTGTGTAAAAATAGTTATGCTGTTAACAACAGGATCTGGTTCTCTGTAGAGAGACACAGCCCCGGAGGGTGTCAGGTAGGCGAGAGGGTGTGTGGGGCTGCGTGGCGTGGGGGCAGGGCCCCGAAGGAGGACAGCACCTGGGAGCCGCATGGCCGGGAACTGGCTCTGTCTCCCCTGCTCCGTCTCTCACAGTGAAATGCAGGTGCTCTGAGTCACTGCCGTGACCCTCAGGGCTCTGAGCTGCGTCAGCACTGACAGCGTCCTGGAGAGTGCTGTGCTGGGCCGTCTTCCCAGAAACTCCATTTCTAATGCACGTGCAACGCCGATCTGAGACTGGCTTCTGTTTCCCCAGGATTACGTGTTGATCCATGACTCTTTCACTCTCTTTATCTCATTTGATCCTAATAAGTATAATGATGTGGAAAGAGATAATATAATCCCCACTCTACAGATTGGGAAACTGAGGCACAGAGAAAGTGGGTGGTCTCTGTGTAAAGTCGGACTAAAGTCCAGGCTACCAGCCGTCCCTCACTCCAGTGCCTGTTTTTCAAAGGGTTTTAAAGATCCACTTATCATATTTCATCCTGTCCCTGACCTTGGAGAGGGTCAGACGGCCTATGTTAAGTGGGCAGTGCTAAATAACCAGCCCCATTTCTGAAAGGGTGAAGGGTCAGGCCAGGAGTGGCCAAGGGGCATGTGTAGCCCGAGAGGCCAGCACGGTCAGCGGCTGGGGCAGGGCCTGCCTGTCCTGGCTGGCTGGCCCCTCCCTGCTATCCCTGCCCGCTCCCACGTACAACCTGAAGCTCTGCCTTTGGGAGCTGTCACCGTTCTGGGGGGAGAGACACCTGAGTGTCTTTGATGTTCTGAGACGGTAATTAAAATTCATTCCCTTTGCTCCAGAGGCTTCTGGAATGACGGCTACTTTGCCAGCCCATGAAGAGTCAGTGTCCCTCTTGGTCCGGGCGTAGATAATATAAAAAGACCCCTCCTTGCCCCCAACGGCCTGTCATCTGGTGGCAGCTGCAGCTTCTGGCTGGCCCCCGGGACTCAGACGGCGATGCCGCCACAGAGCGCAGCTTCTTAGTGCTGGGCTCATCAGAACGCAGGGACGCGGGCACCATGTTTGGTGACCACCATGCTGGAGGAGACGGAGCAAGCAACCACGTGCCGCAGCCGGAAGGTGCATTTCTTTGTTCACGTGTGTGTGTGTGTGTGTGTGTGTGTGTGTGTTCACTTCTGCACGATGCGAACTCCGTGACTGGGTGGTGACTGTCCTTGTTCCCAACATTCAGGGCATCAGATTGGACATTCCTGAGGGGGTCCCTAGTCCCTTCTTTTGTGCCAACATGGCCATGGGGCTCTGGCTGTCACGCTCATGTCCTTGTGCAGGGTGGGCGATGGGAGAAGAGAAGGCTGAACTGTGCCCTTCTTGCACCTCACTGGCACTTGTCCTATGGGAAAGGCAGGGAGCATCCGTTTCCAGCTAAGTGGGTCCTCCTTACAGGGGCTCTGCGGACAGAAGTCTGGACATTGGGCGGCACACACCTTCGTATCTCTTGTGCAGAGACATGAGTGTCCCCGACCAGCTCTGTCATCCTTTAGCGGTTACAATCACTTATTAACATTAATTATGCCTCTTTAATTTTTTATACTAAAAAGAAGGGTGATGCCTACACTTCTGACCTTAGAAGTAAAACGAAACCATGCACAGCTTTGTAACTTCAAAGAACCCCATGCGAGCTGAGTGTGTGAGGATCGGTACGGTGGTGGCTGCTACTTTTCTGATTTGAGTCTGTGCCCCTCACAGTGCAGACTGTCACCCAGCCCCTCAAGGGTCCCAGACAAGGTGCCAGAGTGGAGAAGCCTATCAGAGCCCAAGGCTTGTGAGGGCACCTGCTGACCTCGGAGCACCATTTCCATCTGCACCTGCCCACAATGGGCCATTTCTATTTTTATTTATTTTTATTTGTCTATTTGTTAAAATTTCAGATTAATATGAAGATACAAGCAATCAGATTACAATGTTTGCCTTTATTAGGTGTAAAAGCCCAGGTGGTCATTGAGCTCTTCACCCAGGAGGTGTGCCCCACACCCTCACACTGTGCTGGAGGGGGGAGCTCACCAACCCCCCACCGTCCCTCTCCTCTCCCTCCTACTTCCTCTTCCTACTTGATTTTATTGTGTTTTTCTTAAGTATTTTTCTACAGGTTTCATATTAGTGTTGAGTATATTGGATACTTGTCTTTCAATTCTTTTTTTCGTTTTTTATTAAATCATAGCTGTGTACATTAATGCAATGTACAATGGGGTACAATGTGCTGGTTTCATATATAATCTGAAATGTTTTCATCAAACTGTTTAACATAGCCTTCATGGCATTTTCTTAGTTACTGTTTGAAAACATTTGTATTCTACATTCAGTAAGTTTCACCTGTACCCTTCTAAGATGCACCATAGGTGTGGCCCCACCGATTGCCCTCCTGCCACCCATCCTCCCCTCTCCCTTCCCCTCCTTTGATCCTTTCCCCATATTCCTATGCTATAATTGGGTTATAGCCTTCATATGAAAGCTATAAATTAGCTTCATAGTAGGGCTGAGTGCACTGGATACTTTTTCTTTCATTCTTGAGATACTTTGCTAAGAAGAATATGTTCCAGCTCCATCCATGTAAACATGAAAGAGGTAAAGTCTCCATCTTTCTTTCTTTTTTTCAGTTTTTGGCTGAGGTTGGGTTTGAACCTGCCACCTCCGGCATATGGCACCCTACTCACTGAGCCACAGGCACTGCCCAGTCTCCATCTTTCTTTAAGGCTGCATAATATTCCATGCTATACCACAATTTATTAATCCATTCCGGGGTCAGTGGGCACTGGTCTTCTTCCATGTCTTAGCAATTATGAATTGGGCTGCAATGAACATTACTCTAAGCTTTCTCAGTCTACTCATTCCACCTCCTCCACCCCCACCTAATCAAATACTTCCAGTAATATATAGGTGTGAGCACTTTAAAAAGAAATGCATCTGCAAGGAAGAAAACATAAGCAGAAAGGAGGCCACTCTTCAATGAACAGCTATCAGCCTTCACACTCATTAGTAATAGTGCTAGAGAAGAAGGCAGCAAACTGCACTCCAGATTTCTGCTCTGTGCTTTCTCCTCAAACAGGCTATGAACTGGTCACCACCAACTCACAGCCAAGAAATGACTAGGGGATGTCAAAGTTCCCAGGCAGCTCCATTGCATTGTAAACAGGTAGTTTACAGTTTGCTCTTCAATGACTCTGAAAGGAATTGACTAATTTGAACCAAATGCAGTAAATGATTACCATACCCCAGAATGCATTCTCATTTGTATTTATTTTCATGACAGAATATTTTTAATGATTGCAGAGAAATGTTTGAGACTCATGGAACATATTCTAGCCATGTTTACTACACAAGTATCTCCAAGCCCAATTATCAATTATCAATAAACCCAAGTATTTCCATTCATCTTATGGGGAATATAAGGTTCTTATCTAAGAGATTGTGACAAATGTCTCAAGGTCAGCAAAAGACTCACCTCTAGTTACCCAGGCAGAAGTGTGGGCAACCCAGTTTGGTCTCCTAGTACTAGAGTTGGCAAGGAGGAAATCGTGCCACAGCAAAGGTTAGATATGCCCTAAGGTTAGTATGATTTCTCACATATTTGAAAGATATTCCACTCAATTCAGTAATATTTACTGAGTTCCTATCATGCTCATGGCACTGGACTAGGTGATGGTATTGGCAGCAGGAGATTTAGAAATTGGTAAACCACAGCCTCTATTCTCTTTGTAATTATAGTCTAGATGGAAGAATTAAAGCAGTACATCATACAAGGCAAAATGTAGTCAGTAACCCAAGAATAGAAATATTTGTGTAGAGGTTTATTGGCCAGAATGTCTTTTTTTAATATTTAGAAGAAGGGGTTGGGGCAGCCAATCTCTGTTACCTTTGAAAAATTTGCCCTGTGGTCAAGAGTCATGGAAATAAATGCAGCTTATTTTAGAAATAGCCTCCAGCTCTGAGAGCAAAGCCTTCCCTATCACTTTATTCTGTTCTTGGTCTTCCAGACTTAGGTCAACAGTGAGGTTTTAGACATCTGCTTCATTAGGCAGCAAGCAACCATTACAGCACCTGACACTTCAAATGGGAGTGTCTTCAAATCTAGGCTGTATCTAGCTTTGTTTTCTAGGAACTCAGAACCCAGAATGAATGCTGAATGCCACCAAACATTCCATGTGCTCTCTCTCTTGTTCTTGACCTGACGTGAGCCTATGTCTCTCATCTTTCTTCCACTCCTATGGGCTGCTAAAGCAAGAGCTCTTTGCTCTTTTTATTTATTTTTTATTTTTTTGACAGTCACTGCCAAACTTGCTGACTTTGACTTTTCCTTGTGCTTATTTTCAACTTGACCATTTCCTTTGGCCACACAGACTTCAGTCTAGCTTACCAACTGCTTTTATAATAGAATCCAAGTTTTAGTTCACGTTGACAGCTGGCTCCAGCTATACCCTAGCTACTAATTAAAAAGCTATTGTGCTTCTGGATGGTTTCTGTGGAACTGAATGAACAATGTGATGTAAATGTTGCCAAACCACACCCTTCTTCGGTTTACATTCTAGTGTAAACTGATTTATAAACTTATTCAGATGATTTCCTTTGAGGAATCTTGACATTTGCCACAAAATCCAGTGTTTTTCAGGATTTGATTCCCTTTCACTCATCTTTGTTCCATCTATAAAGTTCAAAGTTACCTTTGGAACTTGAACTCTGGTGATGTAAGTTCTATAAAGTACAGAGTATCCAGGTTCAAATGGGGCTATGCCTGTACTAGTCATTCATTAAATGTTTTGACAAAAACTATGTCTGTCCACTGCCTCTTAATCATTTCCTCCCTAACATTTCATCTATTCAATTAATCATTCAATTATTCATCAAATATTTATCGAGTGCTTGCTATGTGCCAGGGACTATCCTGAGTATAGAGACTATATCAGGGAATAAAAGAGACAAAAATGATTATGCTCCTGGAGTTTACACTCCTTAAAATAGTAGGGGTAAAAATAATACATTGGCAAATTATGCAATATTATAACGGTCATAACTGCTATAAAGAAAGATAAGGCAGGGCAAAAGGATAAGGAAGTTTGAGCCAGAAAAAAGGGATTTAAATAGACCACTTCTATGTTGAAATGATGGGATATTAAGAAGGACTGGGGAAAAAAAGAGTGAGAAAAACTGGCCATTGATGTGAGAAGAAAACAAAAGGTGTGTGGTTTTGGTGGTGAAGCCACTTTGGAAAGCTGTCTGACAGTATCTTCTAAAACTAAATGAGACCCTTGGGCCCCACAACTCCATGCCTGGCTATGTACCCAACAGAAATGAGTGCTTATGTGCAAAAAAATCATGTACAAGAATATTCCCAGGAGCCTTATGCACAATAGCCTAAAACTGGAAACAATCTGAGTATCTGTCCGTAGTAGAAAGGAAAGATACACTGTGGTCTGTATAGTAGAATATAAGATAGAGGCAAAAAAATTATTAGCTACTTCTCCATTCAACAATATGGATGGGTCTCACAGAAATAGTATTGCATGAAAAAATCTACGTGAAAGAGTGTACACTATATAATTCCATCAATATAACATTCAAAAAAAGGCAAAAGTAATTGATGGTGATAAAGTAGAGAATAGTATTACCTTTGGGAAAAGAGTTACTGGGAAAGAGCAGGAGAAAGACTCTCTTGAGGATGGCATTGTTCTGATCTTGATCAGAATGGTGCTCAAGTGCTGTACATTTAAGATGTGTGCCCTTCGTCATGTATAAGTCACACATCTATAAAAAAAGGATTTTAGGAAAATTGGCAGTGGGAACTAGGGATAACTCTTTTCATTTCTTCTTCTAACACTAAAATAAAATTGTAAGACCACAGACTCAGAGTGGGGAATGATTTAAAGATCATCCTGTCCAAACTTCTTCCATATCAGTCTGTGAGACATGCTGTTTTCTTGTGCATGGGGTCTGAATATGTGGGTTTGGGGGCATCAGTCACTTTTCTAAATGTCTATACATTATTTTGGTTGGCTTTTTCAATTATGGTGGCATGACAGTCAAGAAATAAAGTATAGCAAAAAATATTTAGAGGAAATTTAAGGGATTATTCCCTTAAGGATAAAAGACACTGAAATTGGTGTTTAATACAAAGATGAGGTGTTTAATACAATCACCTCCTCTCTGATGATATATGAAAAGAAGCACCTTCTCTGAGTTACGAAGGTATGCTTCTAGTAGGAGGCATGAGTAGGCCAGTGTAAATTCTGGATTATTACCACCTGGGATTTTCTCTATATATAAAAGAAATATAAAAATATTTTTAGCTTGAATACATACTGTAAACATTTTTAGGTGAGCTTCCATAAAGATAACATACACAATAACAGCTCCAAGCCAGGTGTTGTGGCTCATGCTTATAATATTAGCATTTGGAGAGGCTGAGGTGGGTGGATTTTTGGAGCTCAGGAGTTTGAGACCAGCCTGAGCAAGAGTGAGATCTCATCTCTACTAAAAACAGAAAAACTAACTGGGTGTTGTGGCTGGCAGCTACTGTAGTCCCAGCTACTCAGGAGGCTGAGGCAAGAGGATCATTTGAGCCCAAGAGTTTGAGGTTGCTGTGAGCTATGATGATGCCATAGCACTCTAAGCAGGATGACAGTTATATTCTGCCTGAAAAAAGAGAGGAAGGGAGGAAGGGAGAGAAAGAAAGAAAGAAAGAAAGAAAGAAAGAAAGAAAGAAAGAAAGAAAGAAAGAAAGAAAGAAAGAAAGAAAGAAGTGAGTAAGTGGAGTCTCAATGAAGTTAAACAGCTGGTCCACTCTCACAGAGGTAGTAAGATCCAAAACCCGAATCCCAGTTCAGGTCTGACAGGCATTACAGAAAATGTACACATTCATTGGAAAAATATTCACGGAGCTCCTGTTGTTTATTAGGCATTGCTCTAGACCAGGGGTCCTCAAACTACGGCCCACGGGCCACATGAGGCCTGCTGGGTGTTTTTGCTGCCTGTGCCTGTCCTGCTTAGCAGCCGACTCCTCCTGGGCTGCAGTGTGCATGTGTGGAATGTGTGCCGCACTCTCCGACTCCCCTCCCTCTCTCTGTCTCTCAGTTCCTCCTCTCAGTCCTGTGAGACTGAGACTCTTGATCAGAGATGTCACAAGCTTGTCTGTGCAGAGCCTGCTGCTGCCTGAGGACCGAGGTAAGAACAAGTTAGGATTGTTTTATTTTGAACTTAGGAGGTCTATTTTTTTTGCAGTTAGTGGGGCTTTTTTTTTTTGCAGTTAAGGCGGCCTTTTTTCCTGAAGGTAAGTATTCTTTTTTTTTTTTTTTTGCAGAGGGGGGAGCCTTTTTGTTTTTTATTTTAAATATTGTATTTGTATTTGTTCCCTGTTTGGTTTGGGGGGGATTTTTTGCAGCTTTTGGCCAGGGCTGGGTTTGAACCCACCACCTCCGATATATAGGGCTAGTGCCCTACTCCTTTGAGCCACAGGTGCCGCCTCCCGTTTTGTTTTTTTACTTCAAAATAAGGTATGTGCAGTGTGCATAGGAATTTGTTCATAGTTTTTTTTTTTTTAAACTATAGTCTGGCCCTCAAATGGTCTGAGGGACAGTGAACTGCGCCCCCTGTTTAAAATGTTTGAGGACCCCCTGCTCTAGACATTAAGATTGTAACAATAGGCAAAACACAGTCTCTGCCTTCACACAAACACACACACACATCATAGGTGTGCTGTTACACAGACGGAGGTGGGTCTAGACAGAGATGTGGATCTGGGTGCCGAGGTGGCTGTGAATGAGATGCAGACGTGGTAATGATGGTGGACATGGTATAGACACAGGCTTGGGCACAGACAGATGCAGGCAGGCAGGAATGAGCTGGAGGCCAGGGGAGGAGAGTGATGAAAGGCGCCATTTGAGACTGAGTGATGTGGAAGGGCTCTCTTAGGAGCAACAGAGGCCTAAACAAAGCCCCAAGTGTGATGAACAGGTGGGTGGGTCAGTGTGAATGGAGGTTTGTACCAATGGTATCAGGTGCTGCCCAAAGTATAGACTGCAGGGGGCAGTAGAGTGTCCTGACAGCAAAAATATCTAGGAAGAGATTACTGTGGGATTTCCCATAGAGATCAAGTGGGCTAGACTGAGAGAGAGTGAGTGAATGGTCACTTGTTAGACAAATTATAAGTCACTTTGATTTCTCTGGGGAACTTAAAAGGGATTCCTTCTGTACCCGAAGATTTACTTAAGGTGTTGTGCGAGTCAATGCATTGACAAACTCATTATATACCAGAATCACGCTTTTCCAAGTCATTATAACAGTAACAAGAAGGCACAGAAAAGAATATCCTGCATTACGATCCTGTTAAACATTAAACAGGAGTTAGGACTGTAAGTAACTTCTATTTATTATGCAACTGATTTATTCATTTATTATGAAGTCAAGGCCCACCAGAAATGGAGGGGCTCTTGTCCTGTTCCAGTCCAATCTTCTTGTTTAGCAAATAGAAAAACTCAAGTTTCGCAGAGTACAAGTTTCAAAGGTTGTGCATCCACTCAGGTGGAAATGACACCTGCCTCTGTTTGCAGCCAGGAGTCCTTTGTTCATTACTTCATAGATATGCACGTAAAAGAGTAAGGATTAATAACTTTTTATTTAAAAGAACCACAGTTCTGTTCACATTTTACCTTATAAATGTAAGTCCAAACTTCCTAACCCCAGCTTTTAATGTAAGTTCTCTTCAGGTAGAAATAGATTCAGGCTACTTAGTCAGGATATTTGGAAGCAAGAGGGGAACTTCTCAATGAAAGTCCTTAGTACAGAAAATACTGAAAGAACTATTTTGTTACGCCTTCATATGAGTACACATTGGTTGATAGATTTGTTTAACCCAAACTGCACAATAGAGAATCTCGGGTGTTTGAAATGTGTCTGTTTTTTATTAAAACTCAGAAAATAATCTGTCCCACCTAAAAGATGAACATAAATGCATAGATTAGATTTGGAAGAGGTTACAGACAAGGTTCAGCCAAAAGTGAAGTTTGATAGCTCCCCTGAATGCCTCATTATTTTACAGAAATAGGTCACACCCTCAATTATGACAAACTAAGCCCAACCATTAATGTCACATAGGTTAATGAAAATTTTGGAGACTCCACAGAAAAGTTTATGATGTGTTTTCTAAACCCTGGTATTTGGGTGATTGCTCAATCATTACAAGAGCTTGGACCTTGCAGAATCCATTAGCTGTATCCAATATAAGCAGTGCCATTTGCATCCAGTTTCATAAATATAATGAGGGAAGAAGGGTGGGGAGATTTTAAGAACAAATAAACAAGGATGCAGGAAAGCCCCAGATTATTTCTCACTGCCAGATTTCAAATCATAAACCTCACCAGGAAGAAAATACATGTATATATTATAAACACACACACATTTCCTGCAATAGACACGCGGACACGGTCCATTGCATTATAAAGAGTGCTGGAAAACCTGCAGAACCCCTAATACTTCATGCATCTGCCGCTAACAAATTATATGACCTGGGCAGGGCAGCCGCCTCCATGGGCCTCATTTTTCACAACTATTAAAGCAAGAGATTGAATTCTCTGACCACTAAGGTCTTTCTTTGAATATTTCTCTGACCCCAGGGCTGTATTTAGACTTCTTGAAGCAAGAAATTAGCCACTTTTACAGATTTGGTACTTTGACCTAGAAATGTTTCACATTTTGTCCTTTGTTTTCCCATTAGAGGAGCAGACATTTAAATAAAAATGAAAGGAACTGCTGTTGTTTTTCCAGGCACAGTTTATGTGTAATGAGAGAAGTGGTGTCTCAGCAAAGAAGCAGCTACCTCCTAAGACTCAAAATTAGCACATCTGCTCCCTCTAGTGGAAACGTCTGGTACTTGCTCTAAATTGAATTGGTTTAACTATTCATCAAAAAACAGAAAGAGCTAGCATAACTAAATAGTACACGGGGATTATGCCAAATGCAATTTGTTACAAGTTTCCACATAAATGTCTTCTATATTTTACTTGCTTAAAGAAATTCAAGATTAACAATAAAATGCTGCAAAGTAGATTTAGATCAACAGACTGTCTCCAAAGGAAATACCATGGGTCCAAATCAGATGTTTTGTATTTAATTTATGTCCACGAGCATATTAAAATCAGTTCACTTATAAAAATTACTAGGTCAGAACACTTGACTTAATAGGACAAGTAACACAATACTCAGAACGTTTCTAACGTTCATTTCAATGTGGTCTAACATGCACAATGCCTATTCCATGTGAGGTCTTTTTTTTTTTTTTTCTTTTAATTAAATCATAGCTGTGTACATTAGTTCAATCATGGGGTACAGTGTTCGGGCTTCACATGCAATCTGAGATATTTTTATCAACCTGATTGACATAACATTCATGAGGTTTTCACTTTCTTCTTAATGCTGCTACGTTAATTCTGGGCCTCCGGAACTGACATCAGGCCACTGGATTTGGCCTCTGAGTG
>CAUYON010100867.1:0-13186 GCA_963573935.1 Arctocebus calabarensis | reverse complement strand
TTCCTGGCCAAGGAACCCATACACCTATATATACCCTGAGACTAAAGGCCTAAAGGAGGAGATGGGGAAAGACTGGGAGAGAAACGGAGAGAGCTTCTCTCTCCCCACTAGAATTTTCTCCCTCTAACAGATGCCTTAATGATTTCTGTATTCTTTTCTTTCTTTTCTGTGAATAAATTCTGTATTACAAAAAAAAAAAAAAAAAAAAAAAAAAGAATTGGAAATCTTTTCCAGTGGTGAAACACATGAGATTTTCCTTTGTCCCAGGGTTCTCAGCACCCGTTAGCAGAAACCAGCATGAAGAACTCCAAGGTCTTGGTTTTTAACGGAGTAACATGTGTCTACCCAGCCACGGAAGATAACACCCCAACGCAATCTTACATACACTTTGCACATGTCAACAGGAGGAGAACCATCTGGGTAGAACTCAACCCAATTATAACACACTTCGGGGCTTAATAAAAACCAGATTTTTTTTCCCCCTCTTGATTTCCGGGTAAACTTACTTCACATATGGTTCTAACTGCCCACTTTTAACCAGAGCTTTTTCAGTCGTAACTAGTGAATTTCTAAAGACACTGGCCTAAACCATCTTATTTGTGTTTCCTATGATGTGCGTTTTATTTTTCTCCCTTGACTCCGTAATAAATACATTATAAAATTAACTTTTAACTCTTGTAAAGGAAAGCCAAAAGTAACATATAATTAAACCTTCAATTGAGTTTAGTTATGATTACAAACTTTTTAAAGAATAAATTATATGGATATTCTCAATCTTATCCTAAAATTTACATTCTGACATGTTAGTGAAAAAAAATAATAATGAATTTACTTCTTAAAAGTCTTATGCTTTTGATGTTTCTCGACTTTTTAGAAAAGCAAGTTCTGGAAATCCTCACCTAAAATACGCACCACTAGTGAGGAATTAGAGAATCTTACAATTTGTAGCCTAAAATGGAAAATATAAACATTACTATTTATGTCTAAGCAACTTGAAAGATTATAGGACTCAGAGCCAAAGGATCTTGCCACCATTACCTGAGTAACCTTGGGCAATTTATTTAATCTTTTGGAGTTTTAATTTCTTTTGTAAAATCAAGCTGAGAATACTTCCTCTTTCACGGTGGTCATAACGTTGCAAGGGTCACATGAGGTTAATGAATGTGAACGGGTCTTTAGAAGCTGGGAACTCATATACTACAGAAATCTTGTAGCAATACAGCTGTAGGGCTGTAACTTAAAAAAAAGAAAAGAAAACTCTTAATTAGAAACATTGAAACTTAAGAATTAGAAAGGACCTCACAGACGTGCTTGTATAATATGTTATTATTGATAGGTGGCACTCAGGAATGAAATTAGGGACACCTCACAGGATTCTCAATGTGGCTTTGGGCCACAGGGACAAGCCCTATAGCTGTTGAGAAGCTTCTAAACTATTAAAGAGCTGTGAAAAGAAGATTGGTACCTCGAAAATTCAAACAGTGTTAAATGAATATCCCAGAAGGACTTAAGAATACCAGGCTTCTGTGAAGAAAATGATGAATTATAGAGGGAAAAAAACAGAAAAGAAAAAGAAGAAACCAGCTCCAACATGGACGTTCCTTTGCAGATAAAATGATGACTCTGCCCGGGTGGTTCCTAAGACATCTTTTCTGCTATCATGCGATGAACTGTGGTTATTTTTCAGCACATTCCTCTTCTGGACCAACACTACAAATGAATGGACGCCCAGTCCAAGGAGCCTAACAGAGAGATGGCCACTGCCCAGGGCTCTGTTTACTCTCCTGAGTTTTGATCTAGGTGTGCACCTTTTAAAAATCCTGTTTATTATTTTGATCAATTCTCCGACTTTAAATCTAACATTGTAATTTCACAAAATGTCAAGTAAGTAAGATACCTTTGGGTTGATTGTCAAGGTAACCTTTCCCCAATTTCCCACCTTCCTTTCCTGAACAAGACACTTTCATGCAAATAATCAGCACAAGGGCTCAGCAGTGACAAACGTGATGTTCTTCCAGCATCTCCCAAAGACCCTCTGATAATTAGCTCCTTGGTGCTTTGGGCATCTGAGATTAAATCCTGTCATCCTGAACTTCCAGATTCCTTGATCCACAGATAGCGACCTTCCTGACCCCTATAGCTCTGCCTTTCCGATGGCTCTGAAAACCTCTCTGGCTCTGTATGAAATGCCCCTCTACCCTCTACTTGTAATGCCCAAAGTGGTTTTTGTTTTCCTAACCACACCACTGAATAACAGGAAGCAAAACTTTTTTGCTAGGACCACATGTCCTCTGGAGCAGAAGGAAGGGATGTGGTTACCCCCAAGAGCATTGTCAACCCACATAACTCTAGAAAACACCAGTGGTTCTGGGATCTGATGAAGCCCGTTAGCAACCTAACCAGCTCTCTCAGCGTATCACAAACAATGCAGAAAGCAAAACCAAAAGCTAGGAAACGCTGGTATGGTGACTACATACAACGTAAAGTTTTCTAAAAGGCAGAAGGCTATTAACTAAGGTAATCAATGAAATGACCAGAAATGACATGTTCATTTTGTCAGCCACACTGGCTGATCTCCAAAGTAGCATCACTTCCAAGCCCTCTAGCACTCAGGAAGGAGGGCTCCTCAGCTGTTATTGTAAGACTTCCAAAGTGTTTCCCAGTCTGGATGACCGGAAAGTAGTCCTTCATTTCCTTTTCATTTGCATTTCCCTGATGTCTAAGAAGCCCTATCACCCTTTCATGTTTATGGACCATTCACTTTTTGCTTCCGTGAATTGCCAGTTCATCACCTTGCTCATTTTCTTGTTTGGTTACGAGTTGTATTAATTGGTAAATATATTTGGAGTGTTTGATTCTTTGTCCCACATCTATGTTGCAAATATCTTTCCCCAATTTTTTCTAGTCTTTTAACTTAATTTTGGGGAAGGGTTGTCCATCTGAAATTTATTTATTTATTTATTTTTTGAGACAGAGCCTCAAGCTGTCGCCCTGGGTAGAGTGCTGTGGCATCACAGCTCACAGCAACCTCCAATTCCTGAGCTCAAGCGAGTCTCCTGCCTCCACCTCCCAACTAGCTGCGACTACAGGTGCTGGCGACAACGCCGGCCATTCTTTGGTTGCAGCTGTCATTGTTGTTTGGTGGGTCTGGGCTGGATTCGAATCCACCAGCTCAGGTGTACGTGGCTGACGCCTTAGCCTGTCGAGCCTGAAATTTATTTTTGTTTATAAGGTAGTAGAGATGCCTTACTTATTTAAATATGAAAAGCCGGTTGCCCCAACAGTACTTGTTGGGAAAACTGCACTCAAGGACTTGCGATTCCACCTCTGCAATAATAAATCCTGATTTGACCTAAAGGGCTGATATGATCAGGCCCCGCCTACTACTCTCGCCTTAACCCTTTCCACTCCCCTCCCCTCTTCATTAACCTGAGGATGGGCTGACTTCCTGTGCTTTGATCACACCCAGCTTTGTGGGTCTTCCCAGTGCACTTACGGAACACTCTTCCCCCGCTGTTCCCCTCTGCTGCCTTCTCTTTCCTCAGTATCAAACTCCTTACTCCAATACCATGTCCTCCGACACGTTCCCTGTGACCCCCGTTCTATCCACTCTTGTTATTCACTCTCCCTTTACCCCGTTACATTTTCTTCATGGCACCTGTCACTATGTCAGACAATCTTATTTGTTAGTTTACATGTTTATTGCAATAGGACAGAAACAATACGATACAGGGATCCAAGAGGAGTTACAAATCCCTATGTCTGCACATGGATAGTATCCATCCCCTTGAGAATAAACATGGATTCCACGAACAGAGACATTCTCTGCTTTGCCTCTGCAATTTCCCAGTTCTACACTTGATCTTAGCCAGAGGCTGAGAAGCGATAACGTCCTACTTCTAAAACAATGTCTGGCGCGTAGTAAGTAGGCCCTTAGTAAGGGCTGAATGAATGACCAGGTTCCCACCTATTCACTCACTGTTTTAGGTACAAGGTTCAGTATGATCCTGGTTTTCCTTAAAAACCAGAAGTTTGAGGTCAGCTGCAGTGGCTCGCACCTACAATTCTAACACTTTAGGAATCTGAGTTAGAAAATCGCTTGAACTCAAGAGTTCAAGATGAGGCTGGGCAAGAATGAGGCCTGTCACTATTAAAAATAGAAAAATTAAGTGGGTGTGGTGGAGACCACTTGTAGTCCCAGCTACTTAGGCTGACGCAGGAGGATGGCTTGAGCCCAAGAGTTTGAGGTTGCTGTGAGCTATTACAATGCCACACTGCATTCTAGTTTGGGTAAAAGAGCAAGACCCTGTTTCAAAAAAACAAACAAAAAACCCCTCAAATGTGTGTGTAAGATTGTGCGTCTCTGGGCAGACACAAAGTGTGAGTGACCGTGACCTTCAAGGCAGGGAGGATACATGTTTTAAGGGTCTTTTATGTTCCCATTGAGTATATTTCTGTATTGTTTGAGTTTTTACTGTGAGCACTGTTAACATGTATAACCTGGAAAGAGAACAAAAAGGAAAATCTACAGATAAAATCCACAGCTCTGCAGGTCAACCTGGGAGATTGAGATGGGTGGTAGCAGTAAAATGGATTTGGCTCTTGCTACATTTCTGGGCTTTGAAACGATCTCCCTGAGATTGGCTGCTCTGATCTCTGGGTAGTCTAGGTGCCAATCCCAGTGAGGGGCAAGAATACTAGCATTAGATTCCTTTATTTGTGGGAATATGCAGTTCCGAGCAGGAGCGAGGCAATGTGGAAGGTGCCGCACCTGTGGGCTACATGAAGATTTTTTCCTTCTTTTAACTTAGAGACTCGGGGAGTAAAGGTAGAACACCCCAGGACAGAGAAGAGGAGAGCTGAAACTGACACAGGTGTGACCAAACATCTTGGCAGATGGAGTTATTTCTGAAAAATATTTATAAAGCCCTTGACCTCACTCTAGGATACAATAGGTTTCCCTATAACCTTCAGTCATTGCTGTAAGGTTGTCCCCTTAGGAACCTTCTTGAAGCTATTTCAGAAGCAGCCCAGACAGTTTTAATAAGGAAAAGGCAAGAGAAAGTCTTCAAACATTTTGTTTGCAACCTCTCCCACTGTCAAATGAATCCTGCAAAAGTTTCACTCCAGTTGAAATGATGTGCTGGAGCACAGGAAATACTCAAAGTAGCCATGGCTACTTTGTAACAAGTTAACTGATGACTCCATATTGAGCCTCAGAGTTAAAGTATTCTATAATAGACGTACTCTTATTTGACAAGGTCAATGTTATTTTCTTTGCATTATTATTATTATTATTATTGCTTACTCTTTCTATGCAGTGATCGTCTGATTTCTTTTCTGAAAGTATTTATCTTTGTTCATTCTTTTTGAGGTTTTTGTTTCTAGTCCTTATCTTAAACACTGTTATTGTTATTAAATATTAAGCCTTTTTAATTCTGTGAAGGCAAAAAGTAGAAATGTAATAAACACCTGCATATGCAAAAATTAAAACAAAAAAAAACAAAAAACACCCCACCAATGTAGCCATGGCCAGAGAACTCCTTGTCTAAAAGAAACAAATTCAAGAAGAGAAACTAGATTTTTATGTCACAGAGAATTAAAAAAGTGACTCCCAGAACCAGGATGAAAAAACCATTAGCCTCCATGCACTCGGTCACCTTCTTGTGAATTTTCAAGTACTTAAATAAACATTACACTAATTCATTTTTTACCTAAGAAATGTTATTCTGATTAAATGAATATCCTGTACAACTGAGGTCTATGATTTATATCACATACGCATACTGTATACAAAGGTGAGCATGCACACATAAGTAACTTTCTTGTCTTTACTTGATAGACTGAATCTAAATAACCCCATTCCACACCTATGGATCCAAACCCTGCAGCATTGTTCCTAGGCATGGGGCCTTCTTTCTAGGTAACTTCATTTCTGTTCCCTGTTAAGTTTCACACCAAGGCCTTCTTCCAGACATTTTTCTTGCAAAATTACTTTCCTCCTTGTTCACCAACTTCTTCAAATCACTTCTTTAAAACCTGTGTTTTTTTTTTTTTGAGGATTTTATTTTTATTATCTTTTCAAAATATTTGCATGCACATTAATACATTTGGGACCCGATTTTTATTTCTCAATCTCACATTTAATAAGTGGGACCCTGGTACCATTACAAATCCCATTGTTCAATGTAAAGACTCACTGCTTAGAACTTACTAAGTTATGTTGCACTTTTAAATGTTTTATATAAGAAAGAAACTCTTGTTGCATTAGCCACTTACCAAGTCAGCTTGTACTGGTCCCCTGTGGAAGCAGTAGTTATTTTAAGAATCTGTCGAATTATCTGTCTTCTTCAATAGGTTTTAAATTCTTTGAAGACTAAGACCACATAATTCATCTTTTTAAAAGTTCAATTTTTTTAATTGGTGAATAAAAATTGTATATATTTATGGTGTACAATTTGTGTGGAAATACGTATATCTTGCACAATGGCTAAATTGAACTATTTAACATATTTGTTACCTCCTATACTTATCTTTTCTTCATTTTTGATAAGAATACTTAAAATCTACTATTTTAAAATGCAGAGCTCAAAAGTCTTTCTCTTCAAATTGAAATTCTTTCAGATTGATGTTTTTAAATTTCTGAATGATGCAAAGTAACAAAGCTTGTATAAAGAATTGCATAAATCAAGGTGTGGTTCACACCTGTAATACGAGCACTTCAAGCATTCAAGGCAGGAAGATTGCTTGAGGCTAGGAGTTCGAGACCAGCCTGGACAATATTGTAAGACCCCATCTCTATAAAATAAGTAGTGGACACCTGTGGTCCCAGCTACACTGGGGGTTGAGGCAGGAGGATCATTTGAACCCAGAAATTTGCAGATGCCATAAGCTATGATCACGCCACTGAACTACAGCATGAGTGCTGGAGTGAGACCTTGTCTCTAGAGAAAAAAGAAAAGGAATTGCATAACGTACAGACAAAAGACCATTAGAATCCAACTTCCTGAACACAGTTGCTGTTAAGTTTGGTAAACTCATCCAACCCTTCAGCATGTAAGAGGCTTTCAGTTCATTTCCCTAGTTTGCAGACAAATAAACGATTTTGTTTCTGGAAGTTATGAAACACATACCTTAAATTATTTATTCATATCACTATTTGTTTGATTTCATCATTACCAAATACTAATAAAGTTCAGGGAGCTAAGTGCATGCTTTTAGAGTTGTAATAATAATGTTCATAAACATAGGTTTGGAATAGCAATAGTACGGATTGCATTACAATCTTCCTATGATGTAGTTTTCCTGATCTGAATGAGAACATAAATTTTCTGCTGTAATTATTTTCATGTCTAGACTGTCTTCACTGAGAGCAGAGCTCATGTTTCCAACGTCCTGTCTGGAATAACCAACCAATAGTGCCTAGCCTAGTGTTCCCTGGAATTTTATTCAGTGATGAATATGAAAGAGTCTTTACATTATTAATATCATTTGAAATGCTTTGCACATGTCAGCTTTATTCAGGAATTACAAATGGACTTCCACTGGTATAGTATAAGTGATTTGTTGGGTGGGTGTTATAGAGGAACAAGAAATTAGGAGTTAGGAAATAAAAGAATTATCTCTTGAAAGGGAACTAATAAGCCCTCTGAGGCAGATCAGATTAAAAACAGACACAAAACTGTTAAGTATGATACAACAGCCTTAATAGCAGGGCTGGTTACGACTGGATTGTGTTGACGGGGACAACATCGACCTCATCTTTACCAACCCCTTCTCTACATGCACAATGGGTGGAAGTTTTCTCTCTTACCTGCCCATCCGCGAGGTAGATAAACTCTCTCTCTCACACACACACACACCTATCCCTCTTCACCTCTGACCTTTCATTTTGCTGTCTCTGAAAAGCCTTCCCTGACATCCCCAGTCACTCCCCCTTTTATTCAAGGTTAAGAATTCTTTTGCACACCTAAAGCCTTCTTTGCTTTCTTCTGTTAGAGTACGTAGGCCTGGATTAGAACTGTCTTCCATCAAACGTGAGTATTGTGAGGTCAGAGAGCATGTCTGTCTTACTCACTGTATTTATTGCATATACCAGTAGCCCCGTTCACCAAGCCGGAAGCGTGGAAGCATCCTTGACAATCACCCATCCAGCATCCCAAATTCCATTCAGCTCCATTCTAGCTGATTCTTCCTTCTAAGTATCTCAAGTCTCTCTACATCTTTCCATTCCTGCTGCCACTTCCCTAGTGGTGACCCCCAGTTCTCTTTAGTCTCAGTTACTGTGACAGCTTCCTAACAGGTCTTCCTTCTTCCAAGATCGCCGCCTGCAGGTCCACTCTCTGTCCTGCAGGCAGAGTTCTTTCTCAAAAGCAAAACCAAGTTTGTAAAACTTTTACCTTGCCCAGATCATCCTTCTTATTCACAACCATAGTGGTTTTCTTTCAGCGCCCTCAATTTTTCATACTTTCTCTCATTTCCAGCTTTTTTTCCAGCTTGGAATAATTAGCTGGGATTACGTATCTTTGTCACAGGTACAGCCAGGAAAATCAGAACTTTCTATGTGCCTTACATGTCACCTTCCGATTTTCAGGACTACAGAGGGCTGCTGTTTACTGCCCACTCATTTATTTGTTTCAAGAAGTGATGAAAACCTCTCGGCATGGGAATCTCAAGAAGCTCACTAGCTGACATAATTTCTTCAAGATGACCTCAAAGAAGCACTTTTAAATACAAAATACAATTGGGTTTCAGGATGAAGGCTAAGGAAACGTGCCTCCCAATAGCACTTGGAAATGTATTTACACTACCTTCTGTTACATGCTGGGGTATTCCTCCCCCTGCTCCCAACCACTCACCTAACAAAACGGTTCCTATTGTGATTTAAAAAACATCACAATTGTCAATGTTATATAAAATAAGCACTGTGGAATTCAATCCTTCTGTGTCTACATTTTATTCTTATAGAAGATTAACACTCAAGACGGACTTGTTCTCTGGAAGATCTTACATCCTACCCCATGCTGTAGGGTCCTGTTTCAACTCACTGCCGGGTAATCCCATTAGTTCACGACTCAATTCATTCTGCCCTTCTGCTACTACTGGTCACCTCTTTGTCTTTTCCCAACCTTCCTGAACACCTCACTCTCAGCTGATGGCTTTGCTTCTTGTTGTACTGAGCAAATGCAAGCAATGAAAATGGACACTTTTCTTCCTTCCACTTACAAGTTCATCATTGTTTCCTTACAGACTACAATGATGCCATGGTATCTTCTTGACTATTTATTACATGTCTCTGGTCTCATCTGCAGCAAAACTCCTTGGGCGAAAAAAATGGCCAAGCATGCTTGCTGTCTCCCTTCAGAGACCTCCCAGCTTTCTGGACACACTGTAAGTGGATTTTTCAGTCACCAACAACCTTCAGGTGTCAAATCAAATGTTCCAAGTCCAGGCCTCATTTCACTCCAGGGCTTTCTTCACTGGCTTGTGACTTTGCTTTTATCTACCTGCCTACTCCTTCTCTGTGATTTTTATGCCCCCTGCTCAAATCACCAGTGTTTCTCCAGATGTCAGGGCGCTCCAGGATACATTCCCAGCCTCAGTCTCAGCTCATTTCTTGTCCTTTGGCTTCACTTTGCCTCTGTCCAACCATACCCACTCCCTAAGTCACAGCCTTAAATACCTTCTATGGGCTAAGAGCCTCCAAATCTGAATCTTCAGTCATCTTGCCTGAGCTCCGGGTTTATTTATCCAACCTGCCCATTTGTTATCCACTTGGGGGTCTAAAGAGCATTGTTCTATTTCACATACTTGGGATGAACTCTTGGTATTTCTTCCAAGACATACTCCTTCCCCATTGTTCCTTCTCTAAATCCCATTCTTTCAGTTCTGGAGGTCAAAAGTTTCCTTTCTTTTGTACCCTTCATCTGATCTGTACTAATATCCTACTAAGTGTACTTCAACCAAATCCACCAAAGCCAATTACTCTTCAACCCTATTATTACTCAAGTCACACCATGTATCTCATTTCTGCCTCCTAACTAGCCTCCTACCTTTTGTTCAGACTCTCCTGCACTTTTCATATAGAAGCTAACTGGATCTATTTAAAAATGAAATTCAAACTATGTTATTTCCCTACTCAAAATCTATATTTGGCTGCCCATTGCTCTTAGAACAAAATAAAAAATCCAAGCCCTGGCCATGAAGGCACTACACAATCTTGCTTATGCCTGGATCTCTGGTCTGATTTTCCATAACTCAATCCCCAGCTTGTTCCTCTCTAGCTCAGCGTCCCAAGCACACTCTCATTTCTAGAACTCAACATCAACTTCCCAATAACCTAGAAGACTTCTCTCCTAGATCCTACACTCAAGTTAGGCCCTTACACAAATTTCACCTCCCCAATAAAACTTTTTTTACTACATATGATAGGTGTTGTGCCCGAATTTTGGGGTCCCCCCCAGAAGAAACTCACACCAGGTGCACTGATGCAAAAACAAAGGGTGGAACTTATTACAAGCTTAAGTTCAGACCATTCAGCCCCGCCAAAATGGCCGGTTGATCTGAATGGCCCTGACGGGTGGGGCTGAGGTATTCTTATGGTGTACCGAAAGGAAGTTGGGAGGGGGGAATGTGATAAGGGAAGGCTGGAACAAGGATGAGTCTAGGTGTCTCTTCACTTGCTGATTGGATACCTCGGAGGTGCCAGAAATGGGTGGGTAGTCGCTAAGCAGGAAGGGGCCAGTACTGATGAACCAGTGGGGGTGGTCAGGGGAACTGGAGCCAGGAGTCAAGTTACAAAACTAACATTTATACTGCAAATTACACAGCAACCTGTAAAATGGAGTCCGTTAACAAAATAGGGTCACATGGGCCCAAAACATTAGCCCCTAAGAGGTCTACATCTTAATCCCCTAAATTTGGGAACACATTAGATTCCATGGCAAAGAAGAATTAAGATTATAGATGGAATTAATAATAGACCTTAAAATAGGGGGGTTATCCTGGGTTATCTAGGCGGACCGAATGGAATACAAGGATAGCCAGACAAGGAGATACAGAGAATGGCAGTATGGACAGAATTCAGCCCAGCATTGCTGGCTTGGAAAATGGAAAAGGGCCACGAGCCCAGGAATGCAGCAGACTGAGGAAGCTGGAAAAGGCAAGGAAATAGATTCTCCTTAAAGCTTCCAGAAGGAGAACAATTCTGCCAATTCCTTGGTATTAGCCCAGGGAGACCTTTTTTAGACTTTGGCTCCAGAACTGGGAGATAATCAATCTGTGTTGTATAAAGGAGCCATCCCAAACATTTTTGGCATCAGGGACCAGTTTCATGGAAGACAATTTTTTCCACAGACTGAGCATTGATGGGGGGATGATTTGGGGATGATTTAAGTATACTATATCTATTGTGCACTTTATTTCTATTATCACATTGTAATATGTAATGAAATAATTATACAACTCACCATAATGCAGAATCGATGGGAGCCCTGAGCTTCTTTTCCTGCAGCTAGTGGTCCCAGCACTGGCATCACCACCTGGGGGCCACCTCAGATCGTCAGGCATTAGGGTCTCATAAGGAGTGTGCAACCTAGACCCTCCTGTGCACAATTTACAGTGGGGGCCATGCTCCAATGCTGCCACTGATCTGACAGGAGGAGGAGATGCAAACGACTGGGAGCGGCTGTAAATACAGATGAAGCTTTGCTTCTTGCCTGTCACTCGCAACCTGCTGGGCAGACCAGTTCCTAAAGGGTTGCAGCCTGTGGTTGGAGACCACAGATAGAAAGCCACCAAGTCTTTGGTAATCTGTTACAGCAGCAACAGAAAACAGATGCCCTGTCTAATCTAAAATAAATGTGCTCCACCCCACACGCCACTCTCCATCTCCTTGGCCTTACTTTCCTTCTTCTCCACTTGACACTAGCTACTCACCGTGACCCCTAGAAGGGCAAGGCCTTCAGCTTTTCTCATGGTCGTATTCCAGTGTGTAGAACAACACCTGTTTGTGGAACATTGCTAACACTAGTCTGAAGCTTAATTTTACCATTTGTTGGCATTTAGCTTTATTTTCAACTCCACTTTTCCCCTTTGATAACACATTTAGAAGTAAAAGTGTGTTAACATGAACCCTATAGTGACTTCAGGGGGGAAAGGCATTATGATTCGGATAGCATGTTACTCAAGGAGCCTGATGGAAAAGATGAAGGTTGTCCAGTCTTCGCAGAGAGTCTCTGCAGTAGAGATTGCAGACTAGCTGGCACAGGCTAAGGCCTGAATATTGGTATAAACATCTCACTCACATCTTCAAATCTGTTCACAGAAATACCTTCCTTTCCTTGTCACACATCTGCTCACTAAGTATAGTACTTGGGACTCTGTATTCCATTTATTGGAGTGTTCCCCAAACACATCTTGCAAAACATCTTCATTAGAAAAAGATAAGCCAGAACTAATCACATTCCCCTAAGAAAATTTCTTTTGTTGCATTTCCTTTCTCATGCTCTTTCAAAGGTTGTAGATGCAGTTTTAATGGGTGCAAATAAATAAAGTGGTCCATATGCAAATAAATTTGCCTAAGAAGAGTTTGGCCTGTGAAACATGAGAAGTAATGAATGTCAATTCCGGTTGGAAGTTTTAATACGGAGTGTGCAATTTGCTGCAGCCCCTTTCTAGGAAGGGTGATCCTAAATACAGGCGTCACGAAAGAATTTCCATGAGCCTGGGCCCTTGGGTGGCCTGAATGAGCCGAGCTTCCCTATCAACTCATACTAACCATGGGCCATGAGCAGGAAATAAACTTTAGTTTGGTTAAGCCAGAGATTTGGGGCTGGGCACAGTGAGACTGGGGAGAGAGGACTTCAGGCATCTCTGCCAGGCGGGATCTGCCCAGAAACTTCCCTTTAGGGACACAGGGAGACAGCGTGAGGCTTCTGGACACCCTGAGGAAGGCTAAAGCAGCGGAGATTGGGCAAGTGGTTGCGTCTGTTCATTCGGTCTGATCCTGTCGGCGGCTGTGGGTGGGGCAGCAGTGGGACTGCATGCTGGAAGGGCCTTGCCTGTAAGCCGTTTGGGTTTCTTTTGGACTTGGCACTTGGTTGAACTGCCTTGGGAGAACCTGGGCAGGAGTGTGGTGTTTTTTTGAGTGTTGCCTGGGGGTTCAGACTGGGCCACTAAGCCAAAC
>CAUYON010100866.1:0-34418 GCA_963573935.1 Arctocebus calabarensis | reverse complement strand
CCCAGGCCGATTTATTGAAGTGCTTTCCCTGCACTTTCTTCTAGTATTTTTATACTTTGATGTCTTAAGTTTAAATCTTCTATCCAGTGAGAGTCTATCTTAGTTAATGGTGAAAGGTGTGGGTCCAGTTTCAGTCTTCTAGAGGTCACCAGCCAGTTCACCCAGCACCATTTGTTAAATAGGGAATTTTTCACTACTGAATGTTCTTACAGTGCTCCAAAATGTAAACTCTACCCACATTGATCTCCCTAAAATCTCAGCTCCTTCTCTCAACTCCAGACACTTCCTGGCTTTCCTTCCATGCACTGCAGCCTGGAAAATCCCCCTAAAGCAATAAACTGGGATGATTTGGGGCTTTCTCACTTCTGGACCACTGTCCTTTGCTGTCTGACATTCAGTGTTTTGAAAACTATGGTTTAGTATATTTTGTCCACTTTTTTAGTGGTTTCTTACAGGAGTGTTAATCTCAGGCCCTGTTACTCAATTTTAATAGAAAGCAAAGTCTTAAACGTCTTAACACATATTTGAGTATAGAAGATATTTAAAATCTTTGCTGAAAACATAAACTCTTCATTAGAAACACTCATATCCACATGAATGATGACATAGTATAGCTTCAGCTCTTTCCCTAGACAGTTGATTTCTTTTAACTGCTTAAAACCAAACATCCTTTTCTCCTTTATCTATAAAGTACATCAAAATTCATTCGGGGAACCTGCCTTCCTGACTAGTCCATGTTGTGTATTTTGGGTGGGCTTCCCTCCCGGCTCAGATACTTGCCGGTGATATTTCAATGCAGTTTGAATTTACACTTTTCTTATCATGAGGGAGATTAGGCAAATTTCATGGGTTTCAGAACCGTTTGTATTTCCTTTACAGTGAACTGTTGGTTCCTAGGCTGTATGCATTTTTCTTTTGGGTTGTTTGTGCCACTCTTAATAATGTCTATATGTTCCATGTATAGAGATTAATCCATTTTTCTCATATATTGATTGAATTGATTGATTGTTCATCCATTGAGTTTTGTCCTTGCTTAAAGCATTTTTTACTCAGTAGACAGTCTTTATTTTTATGTTGTAAAATATTTTCTATTTGACTTCTAGATTTTAAATATGTATAGCCTTTTCCTATCTTCAAGAATATAAGGGGTTTTCCTAGTGTCTCCATTTATAGTTTTAATTATATGACCTTTTATAAATTAGTATTTATTAACAATATTCAATAATACAATTTACTATTAATCTACTACACACTCACATAAGGGAAAAATTCAAATCACTTCAAGATAGAGGTGGGGGAACCAGGAAGAGGGGACAAAGGTAGGGGATAAGTGCACTCCAACCTTATGGGCACAGTGTTGGGGTGTATGGCACTATCTCCTAGTGGTGGCACAAATTATAAAGGCAAACATTGCAATCTAATTGTTTATACCCTCAAATTAACCTGAAACAATAAAAAAAATTTTCCAAATATTCCAGCCAATGACTTATTTCTGAATTCTTGCAGGATAGAATGATCCATGTCATTTATCATAATTATCTTTCTTAACACTTTTGTAATATATTATCTTGTGTATCTCTTGATTACTAACTAATTTTGAGCTCAGTGAAAATACAGATCATATATTTCCTTCCTTTATCTGTAAAAAGTACATTGGTGAACAGAGTATTCTCTTAGTGGACTTGATGTTGACACAAAAGTATCAAGGTATTGTCTTTTCTGTCTTATTAATCCCTCAGCATGTTTTGTTAAGCAGTGAGCTTTTAATAATTGCTAAGTTAATATTTAAAAATGTTGAGTATTGCCAGGCACAGGTGGCTCATGCCTATAATCCAGCACTCTGGGAGGCCAAGGAGGGCAGATTGCTTGAGCTCAGGAGTTCAAGACCAGCCTGAGAGAGAGTGAGACCCTGTCTCTACTAAGAATAGAAAAACTAGCCAGGAGTTGTGGTAAGTGCCTGTAATCTCAGATACTTGGGAGGCTGAGACAAGAGGATCACTGGAGCCCAGAAGTTTGAGGTTGTTGTGAGCTATGATGTCATAGCACTCTACCAGGGGTGACAAAAGAGAGTGTCAAAAAGAAAAAAAAAACCCTAAGTATATTCATAATAATTAAACTAAATGTATATCTTCTTTGTGTTGTAATAATAATTGGAAAAAAATCTACTAGTTTATACTCATTATATGAATAAAATGGTTAAATATATGATATTTTATAATGATAGTAAACCACCATAGTGTGATACATAATACACTAAGTGTCATAATTTAGTAGACTGTATCAAAGCCTTTTACAGTGATTTTTCCTATATGTTAGTCTGGTCACTTCAAGTTATATAGTATGATCTCATTTGAGGCCAATGGTTTAAGAAGTATTTTCCTCATATTTCCTAAATTTCTGATTTCCTAAATACTGTGTATCTTGGACAAGTAACATACGTTTTCTAAATCTATTTTCTTATTTGTAAAATGGAAGTAATGAGGCCTGTGCTCAAAATTCAAGAACTAAAAATTTTTAAGAAAAGGCAGGACTACCTGGAAAATATCCAGCCATTGTTAATATATCTTCTTTAATAAATGTCTCTACTTTCCATATTACATGGTTGAATACTTCCTGGACAACCTATGCAGATAGATCTCACACAACCAAGCTAGTTGGGGCAAAGACTTCCATAGACTTGATCAGTATTGATAAAATGGCATCATCATTATCATCATTTTCTCTACCATCTTTGTTCTCAGTTGTTTTCTCTTTTCCCCTTTACATATGTGATTTCTTTCTTCCATCCATCTTTCTTTTTGCCTTCTTGCTTTTTACTGTTTTTGCTGTTTTTTTAATCTGCCTCTAATTTGCTCCAATCTTGCTTTAACATCATCCTTCTGCCCTGAAGACAATTTGCATTTCCTCAGACAGCTTGAAATATTTAAAAAATTTAATGCATTTCACATAAATAATAAGTTTAAAAAATTATTTTTATATTAGGCAGACATTACCTAAAAGAAGCACAACACATTTAGCCACCCACTATGAACACTGGGTCGCCACTCCCTAGAGCTGGTAAGGGCAATGCCCCTCCCCTTCTCCTACCAGCCATCCCTGCTCTGCCGAAGTCCCTGTTCTATATTTACTGATCCAGGCTCAGAACCCTTCTCCCATTGTGGAAAGGTATCATAAGAGGCCCTCCCATGTGCCACATCACAGGTATCACGACCTTCACACATAGCCCCATGCCATCTTGCATGGGGTCTTATCTGCCATCTCTGAAGCTACTATCTTGAACAAGGGTCCTCAAACTTTTCAAACAAGGGGCCAGTTCACTGTCCCTCAAACCATTGGCGGGCCGGACTATAGTTTAAAAAAAAAACTATGAACAAATTCCAATGCACACTGTACATATCTTATTTTGAAGTAAAAAAACAAAATGAGAACAAATACAATATTTGAAATGAAGAAAAAATAAAGTTAATCCAACAAAATTATCAGTATTTCAATGGGAACTATGGGCATGCTTTTAGCTAATGAGATGGTCAATGTCTAGTTCCATATTTGTCACTGCTAGTCATAACAAGTGATGCAAGTATGCATCCATTAGTCTAGATTTGGTTGGAGATTTCAGATGTTTCATTCTGGAAAAGTCTGTTCACAGACATAAGTGCTGCCAAAGATGGTTGCCATTTTGAGTACATGGTTCCTGAGATTAGGATATGTCTCAGAGGGGAGCGATGCATAGAAATTAGGGAGGCTGCTTGACTTGAATGCATCTTTCAGAGAGTCACAATTCTGTAGTTCAGCCAGTTCCATTTGGTAAATTATATCCACATTTTCTTTTTATTTCAAGATATTTTATTCTTTTTTTTTGCAGTTTTTGGCCGGGGCTGGGTTTGAACCTGCCACCTCTGGCATATGGGGCTGGCGCCCTACTCCTCTGAGCCACAGGTGCCACCAAGATACTTTATTCTTAAAACAGGTCACAACACTAAGGTTTTGGCCCATTCTGCCACTGTACAAACTACAAATGCCTGCTGAGCAGCAGAGGGGTACTCTTTCATAGCTTGACTGAAAAGTGAATAAAAATCTATATAAAACAAATATTCAAATAGTTTCCATAGGAACACAGATAAGTGTGACCCCCATCTCCTAATCTCACATATTGCTGCATCTGTGCCAACCCTACTCTTACAAAGACATTTCAAAACTAGCAATAATTAACTTAAATGGTCCCCCCCCAAAATCCCTTAATTCACGCTAAAACTCACAGTTAACAGCTACAGAATGATATCTACACATTAATACTAACTGAAGAACAAGTTGCTAGGTGATGTTTCATTCCACTTTCCCAAGCACAAGACACAGGCAAAGTGCCAACATCCCCCCTTCTACTTCGGGTTGCTAGTCAGGGTTCTGGATTTGCTGCACGAGTTGCCACGCTGGTCCTGACATCACATAGTAGATAGTTGACCTCTGGAATCCATTGAAAGTAGAAGCAGCAGCTACAGTGTAAGCACCCATATTTTCAAAGAGCATCCAGTCGTCCACATGCATTTCTGGCAGGTCACAATGCTCAACTATCCAGTCAAGGCCATCGCATGTTGGTCCCCATATGCTGGATGAATAATACCTCTCAGAGACCTGATTTAGGTCTCTTTTGCAGAAGAGGCTTTACATGAGCATGATCATAAAGGATGCAATTAAACAATCCATATACTCCATCATTGATGTAATACATAAAGGTTTGTTCACTGGACTAATCATCATCAGAACCTATCTGTTCCTTTAATGGCAATGATATTAACTGCAAGTGTGAAGGCTGATGCAACACAATATCTGCCTGGCTCAGCTATGATTCTCACTCCAGAGTCTGATGGAAAGTACTTGTCCAACGCTGGGTTGATTACACCAGTGATCTCTTCAAATTTAAGCTTCACATTCTCAGATTCAGGAAAGCCACCACCAATATCAAGCAGGTACATGCTGAAATTAACCTCAGCTCCCATGTCAAAGACACAGTGGGCATCAGAAATTGCCTGCACGAAGGTCTCAGGATCAGTACAGTCACTTCCTACATGGAAGCAGACACCAATGACATCAATATTTAGCTCTTTTGCCCATTCCAAAAGAAGTCTGCTGGTTTTGAGTGTGGCATGAAATTTAACACTGAGTCAACAGACTGCTTTGGAATCATCAGTGGCAATCCAGAAAACCAACTTGGCCTTTGGATTTGCTCTGGCAACATTCATCAACTTGACTCCACTGTCAAAAGTCATCATCTGGACCCCATTATTGGCAGTGTACTTAATTTCAGACACTTGTTTATAAGGATTTGCATAGATAATCCTCTCTGAAGGCACCCTGAGACTTTCCACCAATTGTACTTCAGTCTTGCTAGCACAGTCAAATCCTGTACCAATGGCAGCGAGGGTCTTCACAATGGCTCTACTGTCATTACATTTGGCTGCATAAAAGGGAGTAACACGAGGAAGAGCTTTTAGTTGTCTTCGGTGTTTTTTCAGAACATCTCTGTGGTCTGCTACATAGAAGGCATCCTTATCATCAGAAAAGGAAACTTCATTGATTTTTTTGGTCCAGAATGTCCTTGGCAATAAAACCTTTGTCAAGCAAGTGGCAGTCAAACTTCATTATTAATGTTGTTCATGGTTTCTTTCTTTCTTTTCTTTTTTTTTTTTTTGTAGAGACTGAGTCTCACTTTGTCACCCTCAGTAGAGTGACATGGCTTCATACAGCTCACAGCAACCTCCAACTCCTGGCCTTAGGTGATTCTCTTGCCTCAGCCTCCCGAGTAGCTGGGACTACAGGCACCTGCAACAATGCCCGGCTATTTTTCTGTTTTGCAGTTAGGCTGAAGCCGGGTTTGAACCCATCACCTTCAGTATATGGGGCTGGCACCCTATTCGATGGTTTTTTTGATGTTTCTTTGAAAAACTAAGAGACGGAATTTAAAGAAATACTTCCAGCTTTTCACAAAGGCAATTCTCCAGGAATTTGACTCCCACTATGTGTGTCCTCCAAGCAACAGTGGAAAGGTTCTTAGAGCATCCAGGCGCCGCAGGCCAGCCTCATGGAGAAGCCAGAAAGCTGCCACCCCCAAAGAGCTGGAGCCAGAACAGGAGCTGAGCTGCAGGAGTACTTGGCTGCCCCCACCGTACCCATTAGCGCCTGGCTCCCACCTGCAGGAGATGCCGGCCTGAGGTAGTGCTGGAGCAGCTGGCAGAGGGGTGGCCGGGGCAGCAATTTCAGGGACTGGCCTCCACATTGGAAAAGTTGTATGTCCTATTCATGGAGCTGAAGCTCTTTAAACCTAAATTGGAACTCCTTTTGCAATTTTTCCAGTGAATCCACACATGTTTTGTTTGGGAATGCAATCAATGGTTTTTCCACTAACAGATTTTGTGGGCCAGGGATGAGTCTGCTGCTAACAGGACAGGCAGTGGAGGCAAAAACACCCGGCAAGCTGGATAAATGTCCTTGGTGGGCCGCATGTGGCCCACGGGCCATAGTTTGAGGACCCCTGATCTTGAAAGATGAATCGTAAAAATGGCCACAATATATTGGATTGTTCTGTTTACCAAGCAATATGCTGAACGTTTTATGAGCATTATCTCATGGAATCTTTGATCGCACATTCTGGTAGAAATTATGACCTATTTTCACATGAGAAAACTAAGGCTTAGAGATATTAAGAAACTTGTCTGAAGTCACACAGCTGGTAAGTGGTAGGCACAAGATCTGAACCAGGTATATATGACTCCCGAATCTACTGAGTTGTGACTGTAAAACCAATTCTGCATTCACCATGTCAATAGACACTGAAAACAAAAACCTAGTAAGAGTGACAGAATATACAAGGATTGGCTTTGAAAATGCCTAAGAAATAGCCAATCTAATGACCTCTGAATGACAGGCAGATACCACAGAGCAAGTTAAAAACAAATGCTTCAATGAAACAAACTTTGCAGAGAGAATTGAAAATGCTCTTTGGATCCACTGTGATATCTTACCAAGGATACCTTAGACAAAGTGTCCATAAAATTCACATGCAATTTAAAATAGGTTTACATTATAAATTGCACACAAACTTGACAGATATTTTCCTTTCTATTTTTAAGTGGGTAAGAAAATGTCAGTTTTGCTTTATTTTTTAAGTTCAGGATGGTCAAATATTGAACTTTGGACCCTCTCAACTGATAGGGCTTGACTATCCCTTGAAGTCCTTTCATAATATGAACAAAATGAATTTCTATTGTCAGTTATTTGTTCTAAACTCCTGCCTTTTTTTTAAACTCTGTTTTTAAATTAGTAATTTTCACTACCTCATGCAATCTTCTAGATTACTTTTTAGAGTGCTGGCTATTAATATTTTAGGTAGCTTTGATGTTTTACTTTATAGTCTTCAATTTTATTTTACATTTCACAGGTTCCTAGTTGCAAATAATCCTACAGGCAATTTTCTCACACTGCAACTATTCCTTGAAAGATATGCTAATGCAGCATGACACTTGCAATACTGGGGGTTAAGTTAATCACCCAAAATGAGTTGTATTACTGTTAGCAGTGTATAAAGACATCCCATAGTGAATTACAAGGAAGGCTAGCTTTAAAGCTGCATTTCAAAATGTACCCAAAGCTGGAGATGAACAAAAATAAGCATTTCTTTCAAAGTCCATTGAGCTAAAGAATCAAACATTTGTTATTTCTGGTCTCAAAGTTACCTGGTATACATAAAGGGATTCGTATCCTTTACAAAATTTAATTACCAGGAAAACCTCACAGATCACACATTCTGTCTCTGGGTGAGAGAACACTGCAGAGAAGTTCCTAACGTCATATATATCTGCAGAGAAAGGAAGAAATCACTATTTTGCTCTCTGCTTTGCTGAACCATACAGCTGTTCCAAAAACTAGGAGCAAATTGCCATCCTGTGTTCCCTCAGCAAAAGTGACAACCGCAGGAGCATCGCCGTCTAAACAGGACTTCACCAGAAACGAAGAGGTGGTACTTGGACTGTGCCTGTATCCGTCTCTTCCCACTAGCCAGCTTTGACTTGTGCTTTAAGTAATGGGTTAATAAGCAGGAGATTTAGGCACCTGCCTATTACATGATCTGCCGAATCTCTGAAAATTAAGTCACTCGTCTTTCTATTTTGCATCAACCTCCTGAACCGTGAAGTCACACCCTGCCACCCTAATTCCAGCCTTTAATAATTCTTAATTTGTTCTTGGGAGAAATCAATGATAACTTGTTCCTCTGCCCATGTGTGGAGCCACACCCAGCTCGATTTTCTACATTCCCTTACGCGCAAGAGGCTAAGAGCAGCCGTCACCCCCAGCCCTGACTCCCACTAGAGGTGTCTACACATTTCTGAAATGCTTTTCCATATGGGCATCAGATTAAGGACTTTAAGGAAGGCTGGACCCTTTCTGGCAATAGACCAGCTGCTCAGAGGCAAACTGAGGTAGAGTCCAGAGCTGCATCTGAAAACGCAGCTGTCCGTAAATACGGTGATCTAGATCTCTCTTTTCTGTCTTACAAAAATGTTGAAGTAAGATTTAGTTACAATGTTGTGATACGTCTTTTTATGAGAGAAGAAATCTATTACGGAAAGTGTGTGACTTCCCTAGAGGAGAGCAAGAGAGCAGGGAAGGAATAAAGGTTTCCCGGGAACATGGTATTTATTTGCCATGCATATTTGATAGGAGTTCATTAAATACGCAATAGAAGTGTCAACATAAACTGCTGTGTAGATCAAGCTATGAAAACAAACTGCCCCGGTATTAACGTCGGAATATTCTAAGCTGTGGCTAAATATAAGCTTTATTTACTATAGCGTGAAGAAATATTGTATTGACTATTGTTAAATAACCATCTATTTAGCCTAATTGAATTTGCCTATTATTTATAAAGACTGGTGGATTGAAGGCTATGACAGTGTGGCTGGTGCAGTCACATACCAGCTATTCGACATTACATGGATTTTTCTCTTCTCACCCATTGACATTCAATAATTAGCAATTATCACCAGCCCATGCCTAATTCAAGAGTATTTTCTCCGTCTCATTGGACCACTGCCAAAGCTGTATCCAGTGAGGAGACAAAGTACAGAAGCATCTCTTTAAGGAACGCTTTGCTGTCGAGCTGGAGTGCGTCTGACTGCACCCAGCATGAAAACGCTCTCACTGGCACGAGGAAGTGTTTCAAAATACAGCACAGACTCGATGGGGTCTCTTTGGGGAGAAGGAATTTAAACATAGATATTTTGGATTGAAACGCACATCCCTCCGGCAGAAGTCGAAGGCTGTGTAGTCTTCCTGGCACACTGCCTTCCTGACAATCTCTAACATAATGTAAAAGTAGGAAGGGAGGAGACTATTATTATCCTCGTGCCTCATCCAATAGGCAGCAAACCTAGACCCGCTGTAATTAACACTGACCCTTTCTTTCCCGGTAGCTCTCATGGCAATTTTTAAGGGAAAATATCAAGAGAATAAAAGCATCGTTGAAATTTTTCAAAACTCAGGCTTTTGCCTTACAAATGATTTCTGCCACTGTTATGACCTTAATCCTTCTGAGGAGTAGAAATAAAGACCATGAATACAGATGGTGCCATCAGAATGGCAAAACGCTTCCTAAACATCAGAACAATATTAGTATTTTTCAGATTCAGTTCTAAAATGTTTGAACTGTGCATTCAGATCCCATTTTCCTGATGAAAGTTGATAATGAAAAATAGATTTATCAAATATTTATTTCAGTATTAATGCAGTGTTTGTGGTTGTTGTTTGGTGATTTCGGAAGCACCTATGGAGTTGCTGACACAGGCATTTGTTTTTGTAAATTATTTTTCAGTTAATGACAGTGTATATTGTTTTGTTTCCCTCTGCTCGGTCTACAACCCCAAAGAGTTTGAATTGATTACTATTTTTCAAGGTTCAAGATTCAAAACAAATAGGTATAAATTCTAAAATTATCCCCCAGTTGTGCTGATGGAGTAATGGATTCAAACCACATGGTCTCATTTATCTGTAATTCTTCTCTAATTATCTTCTGCAAACTCCCAAGTGCCACGTGGACTGACTCCAGGTAAGGAGTTTCATATTATAGTTGGAGTCTGACAAACATGAGGGCTAAAAATAGGGAGGTTGTCTCTAGAGGAAAAAGACAGGTTTTCTCCTGAAAAACTACGTGACACACAACTTTCCCCAGTGGTTTCAAACAAGATATTCATTACCGTGCACGAATTTCTCTTTCAATAAACGTACACAAAAGCCTCTTCATTTACAATCTCTTCAGGACCTTCTATCACTTAAAACAGTGTTCAACTTTTTTTTAACCTCACGGCACACTTGATCCTATAATTAAGCTTCTGCAACACACTTAAATTATGTTAATAAAAACAAAGAGTAAAAAAGTATATACTTCCTGCACTTTGAACTTCTTTCAAAAATGATTGAATCAGTGACCTTTGAGACGTTGCGTGGCACACCTAAGGTCCTCTCATAGCACTGAAAACCACTGAATTAAAATCTTAGCTAACAAGGGATACCAATAACTGGCTAAGATGTTCTCAAATTAGGCAGTTTCTGATAAAATTTGACTTTTTATTTATATTTTAGTTGATGCAACTCTGAATATAGAAACAGTTCTCGTTATCAAAAATTGGTCAAGTGCCACGGAATTCTCAGATGTGCTGTGTTAAGAATATCGAGATTGGCAGATGCCAAGGAGCTGTAAGGATCCATTACCATGATCTCCTCCATCCCACCATGCACCCCCTTTTCCTTCCTTTCCCAAGGTGTAGCTCCTTTTCTGAGGCTGCCTTCTTCTTTTAACAGCATCGTCATCAATCCAGTCCACCAAGCTACACGAACCCTGCACCTGTCTCTAACATCTCTCCCTCCCTTGCCCCCTTTCTGCTGCCTCCGTGCCTCTATTCTTCAGTCTCTCCTCTCCTTCGCTTCCGTAATTATCTTGCTAAAACAAAGTCCAATTGCAAGTGCAAGGAAAGGAGCTAGAGTGGGAAAAAGTCAGAATATGAGGCTGTTGAAATTAGTATTTTGTTGTATCATTAATATTGCATTGTCCATTTGCTTTAGAAGAAAAATAGGTCAGAGGTCAAAACTTATGATGTTCAGTGGAACACCCACCATCAGGTGTCCTTAAATTGGACTCCTTCTAACTAAAATTCAATTTCAGGCTGCGTACAGTGGCTCATGCCTATAATCCTAGCACTCTGGGAGGCTGAGGTGGACCGATTGCCTGAACTCAGGAGTTTAAGACCACCCTGCACAAGAGGGAGACACTGTCTCTACTGAAAACAGAAAAACTAGCCTGGCATTTTGGTGGGCATATGTAGTCCCAGCAACTTGGGAGGCTGAGGCAAGAGGATCACTTGAGCCCAAGAGTTTGAGACTGCTGTAAGCTATGATGCCATGGAACTCTACCCAGGGTGACAGAGTGAGATTCTGTCTCAAATAACAATAGTAATAAAATAAATAAATAAACAAATTTCAATTTCATATAATTTTTTGTCAGCCATGACTCTTAAATGAGTAGTCTGTGTTCATTTTTCTATGCTTTTTCACGTAATCTAGTCATAATCCAGCTTCTGTTTCCACTCCCACAATTAAAGATATTCTCATCTTTAATAAAATAAAGTCTAATTAATAAAGTCTAATCCTAGACTGAATAGACACCTTTCAGCCCACATCTTAGTGGACCTATTTGTGAGATTTAACTCTACTGGCTTTTCCACGAGTCATCAAATGTTCTATTCCCTCTCCTGGTTCTTCATCTACTTAACAGTTCCCTTTTTACATTCTTCGTGAGCTTCTAGATTACTCTTAAGACTGATTTTTTCCTTGGAAGTCCATTCTTGACGATTGGAAGTGTAGTTTTCTCTCTACACTTTCTCCTTGGGCAGTGTACTCCAGTGCTTTTGAAGACCCCCTCATAGCTACATGCTACATACCCTTGGTTTTACCTCTGTGGTTCAGATTTCCATATTCACCCGACTGCCCTGTTTATGATATGGCCTTTCTCTGGGTCATTTTTAAATCAGCATACCCTAACCAGGGCACATCTTATCTCCAAGTAGGACCACCCACCTTTTAGATCTTAATATAAAAGTCCTTCATTCTCCAAAGAAAGAAAGCTGTCTTTCTAATGCTTTCCTCTTCATCGTTCACCATGTAATCAATTATTTGATCCTTGGAATTTTATCTTCTGATCATTTCTTGTATGTATCACTTGCTTTCTGTTATTATCACTGCTCTAGGTCAGTACCTCCTATTTTCCTGGACAAAAGCACGGACTTTCTCATTTGTCTCCCACCAAGACTTTTTTCCTTCCTACTTCATCTGCCCTGTAACAACCAAAGTGGTGGTTCTAATGTCAAATCTGTGAGGCCAGGTGTGGTGGTTCATCCCTGTAATCCCAGCACTCTGGGAGGCTGAGGCAGGCGGCTCCCTGGAGCTCAGGAGTTCAAGACCAGCCTACGCAAGAGTGAGACCCCATCACCAAAAAGTAGAAAAAAATTAGCCAAGTATTGTGGTGCCTGTATTCCCAGCTACTTGAGAGGCTGAGGCAGGAGGATCACTCGGACACAGAAGTTTGAGGTTGCTGTAAGCTATGAGGCTTCAGACACTCACCAAGTGAGACTCTGTCTCAAAAATAAATAAATAATAAAGTCAAGTCCATGTATTTCTCTACTTAAAATTTTTCTATAGTTCTCTATTGTGCATAGCATCTCATCATTTTCACCCTTACCTTACACATTATTGTGGTATATAAGTGCTCACACCACACTTTAGTCTTCAGGCTTTGTTATTCATCTGTGTCTTTGCTTTGACTGATCTCTTTGCTTCATATATTTTTCCCACTTTTCAACTTCAAGATTCATCCTATAATACCTGGTATTCAATAAATTCCCAATTAAATCTAAAAGAGCATTTTTCTACATCATTCTTACCACTGAACATAATAAAATGAAATTATAATTTTGTGTCAACTATCCCTATAATACATAACCTACTTAAGGACAAGACCTTTTTCTTAATCAACTTTGTGCTCTCAGCATCTATTGTACACATAAAAATCACCCTAGGACAAAGCTCAATTTCTGTCTTGGGCAATGGAGTGGATGGTGGTGTCATTCACTAAAACTAAAAATAAAGGAAGGTAACACATATGCTAGATTATGTGTTTGAGATTCCAAAGACAACCAGATAGACATATCTAGTGGTCAAAGGAATGTAAAATCTGAGTCAGACATTTGAGAATGATCTGGTTGAGAAGTTATAATTACATAATTGATAATAGGGCAATAAGGAATTTCATGAACTGTTTTCTGTTTAAACTTCCATGCTATAAGGTAATTATTTAGACCTCCTTTAATCAGAATTGCTACTATAGAAAATCATTTTAATTAACTCAAATACTCAAGAATCTGGATGACTGCAATATCCCTTGGTCTAGATTAAGTAACACAGTTCTGATTTCAACCAGACTGATACTTGATCGTATCAAAAATGACAATTACCTTTATGAAGTTTAATGACAAAGCATACAAAATTTGAACTAGAAATTGAGTTCTGAATGGCATGACATCAAAGAACAGTGATGCTTTGTGGCATCAGAGGTGGAAAATATGTCTATAATTCTGACATACTTATGACTTTCCAACACATGCTAGCAAGGGCTATAATAAGATATTAATTAATTCACTTATATTTGCAAGGGCAGTATAAAATTATCCAGCTAGGTAATGATACAATCAAGGCCATCAATTAGATATGCATTTCTTTTCCCTAGAACTATGAACAGGGTGCTGGGGACCTATGAGAACATGTGATTCCTTTGCCCTTTAATATTCTGCAATTGTTTTTGACTCGGTACTATATGTTATGATTGTTCTGTGAGCTGGAAATAGAATCTTAAAGAAAACAAACAAAACCTTGTATCATCTGTTAGCTCATAGTCTAGTGAGGAAGACAAGTAACTAAATAAGTAAAACAGAGATTATGCTAGATGGTAATGAATCCTTTGAAGGAAAACAAAACAGGAAAGGGGAATGCAGAATCCTGGGGAGGGGCACGAATTCAAAATAGGGTGGACAGCGAGGTTGTACATTTTAATGTCACTCTGAGGGAAATTCAAAATTGAGTGTTCTGAATATGTGGGGAAGAATATACCAGGCAGAAACAGAGACCATGAAGTGCAATGTTTAAGGGACAGCAAAGAGACTTTGTGCAAGAGTACAGATAGCAAGGTGGAAGTCATCAGACAGGAACAGGTGTTTGACGCTGTTGGGCCAAAGTCTCAGGCCTTTTTAAGGACTTTGGCTTTTATGAGATTTTATTTTATGAGTGGGAGCCACTGAAGGGATTTGACCAGAGGAACATCATGATTAAGCTTGTTCTTTATACTTCTAGAGAGACGCTATAGCTTCTGTGCTCAGAGTAGCCTGTGGGGGCTCAAGGGCTTAGCAGCCAGACTGGTTAGGAGACGTGGTAACTATCCAGGCAAGAGAAGACAGAGGCCTGGACTAGGGTGGTAGCAGAAGACACATCGAGAAGTGATTGGATGCAGGATATATTTTAAAATCAAAGCCACAGAATTTTCTGATAGCTCAGATGTAAATTGTAAGAAAAATTAAAGGTTCTGGAATGATTAGACTACTTTTGGTGGAATCACTTGAAATGATGAAGCCGCCATTACCTGACTACTCTAGGAACACACGGTTAGAGCAGGACAGTGTATAAATCCACTCTATTTGGGGCCTATCTGAGGCACCTGTCAAACATGCCAGAGGGGAGGGTGGATGGACCATTAGATAAAAAAGAGCCTGGTGTTTAGGAATCGAGTCTGGCTGAAAGATGGAGTGTTATCAATGTATAGGTGGTCAGAGAAAAATAGAGAACATGAAATAGTAGTCTAGGAGAGTCAGATAGGAAATAGACTAAGACAATTTAGGATGATTTTTCTAGCAGCACAAAGGGCCCACTTACCATTGACTTGATGATTAATTTAGGGTGAGACCAGACCAATGCACAGATGTAGGCACGAAATAGTCGAGGGGGTCCAACTTCTCCCCAGTGCACACATATAAGTGAACTATATGAGGCTGCTTTCATGCCAGCTATGCTGACTACTGAGTTGGAATTTGAAGTATAATAGGTTTATTGGCCTAAGCATGGTGGCTCATGCTATAGCCCTAACAGTTCAGGAGGCTGAGGAGGGAGGATCACTTGAGCCCAAGAGTTTGAGGTTCCAATGAGGTGTGATGATACCACTTCCCTCTAGCTGGGGTGACAGAGCAAGACTGTTGGAAAGGGAAGGGAAGGGAAGAGAAGGGAAATAAATGGATGGGAAAAGAAAACAAAAGGTTTATTGGGGACGTATCCCTCTGAAATGAAAGGAGAAGAAGCAAGAGTAGAAAACAGACAGCAGACAGTGATGTGGACTGACAACTCCACCAGTGGAACAGAAAGCCCACTAGAGAAGTCCTGTGGTGGACAAAATCCACGAGCCCAAGGTGCCAGTGTCCTGGTTAGTCATTGGCTGGGACCCTGAGATGTCAAAAGCTAGAGGCTACCCCTAGCCATGCTCTTTGCTGCTGGACAAGTTCTTTTTCAAAGGAGAACTTGAGCAACAGTCTACCAGACCAACACTTCCATCATTAAGTAAGAAAGTTGAAAATTAATGATAGGGGCTCAGCGCCTGTGGCTCAGCAGGCTAAGGCGCCAGCCATGTAAACCTGAGCTGGCGGGTTCGAATCCAACCTGGGCCCGCCAACCAACAATGACGGCTGCAACCCAAACAAAAATAGCCGGGCGCTGTGGCGGGCGCCTGTGGTCCCAGCTACTTGGGAGGCAGAGGCAGGAGACTCGCTTGAGCCCAGGAATTGGAGGTTGCCGTGAGCTGTAATGCCACGACACTCTACCCAGGGCGACAGCTTGAGTCTCTGTCTCAAAAAAAAAAAAATAAATAAGTCTTACAGGGGGGCAGTGCCTGTGGCGCATCAAGTAGGGTGCCGGCCCCATATACCCTAGGTGGTGGGTTCAAACCTGGCCTCGGCCAAACTGCAAAAACAGAAAAATAGCCGGGCGTTGTGGCGGGCACCTGTAGTCCCAGCTACTCGGGAGGCTGAGGCAAAAGAATTGCCCAGGAGTTAGAGGTTGCTGTGAGCTGTGTGACGCCACGGCACTCTACCCAGGGTGATAAAGTGAGACTCTGTCTCTACAAAAAAAAAAAAAAAAGAAGTCTTATGAATTCAGTGCAGTGGCTCATGCCTGTAGTCCTAGCACTCTGGGAGGCCAAGGTGCAAGAACTGCTTGAGCTCAGGAGTTTGACACCAGACTGAGTAAGAGCAAGACCCTGTCTCTATTAAAACAGGTGAGCCAGGCTCGGCGCCTGTGGGTCAATGGGCTAAGGCACCAGCCAGGTACACCTGAGCTGGCGTGTTCGAATCCAGCCCGGGCCCGCCAAACAACAACGACGGCTTCAACCAAAAAATGGCCGGGCGTTGTGGCGGGTGCCTGTAGTCCCAGCTACTTGGGAGGTGGAGGCAGGAGACTCGCTTGAGCCCAGGAATTGGAGGTTGCTGTGAGCATCACAGCACTCTATCCAGGGTGCCAGCTTGAGGCTCTGTCTAAAAAAAAAAAACAAAACAGGTGAGCCAGGTATGGTTGTGGCTGATGCCAGTAGTTCCAGCTACTCAAGAGGCTGAGGCAGGAGGATCACTTGAATCCAGGAGTTTGAGGTTCCAGTAAGCTATTATAGTATGATGCCACTGTACTCTAGCCTTGGTGACAAAGCAAGACTCTGTCTCTCAAAAAAAAAAAAAAACAAAACAGAGAGAAAGAGACTTATGGATGAGATATTATCTCATCCAGTTAAAATGGCTTTTATTAAAAAGGCAGGCAATAGTGGCCAGACATGGTGGCTCACGTCTATAATCCTAGCACTCTGGGAGGCCTAGGCAGGAGATCACTTGAGCTCAGCTCAGGAGTTGTAGGAGACCAGCCTGAGCAAGAGCAAAACACCCCCCACCCTGTCTCTACTAAAAAATAGAAAAATTAGCTGGGCATCCTGGCGTTATTGGATGTAGAGGGTCTAGCATCTGTCACTGTCAGCCAATATGCAGAAATGGAGATGGGTCCACCAAACTTTATTTGTCAAGAGGCCAGAGATTCTGGAGAACAATGAGATTAGCCTCTCCAAGACTGTACTATTCTTCCATTTCCAAAAGCACAGTTTTTTGTTTTTTTTTTTTTGAGACAGAGCCTCAAGCTGTCACCCTGGATAGAGTGCTGTGGCATCACAGCTCACAGCCACCTCTAATTCCTGAGCTCAAGCGAGTGTCCTGCCTCCGCCTCCCAAGTAGCTAGGATCACAAGCACCCCTCCACAATGCCTGGCCATTTTTTGGTTGCAGCCGTCATTGTTGTTTGGCTGGAGCAGGCTGGATTTGAACCTGCCAGCTCAGGTGTACATGGCTGGCGCCTCAGCCCGTTGAGGGCGCCAAGCCGAAAACCACAGTTTTATACATAAAAGTTCAAAGCAAAGGCCACATCAACCCTCATTTTAAATAATAATCAGCATAACCCAGTGATCTATTACAACATTTCCAATTCAAAAATTAATGTCTTAAATTAATCCACCAAAACTACTCGAGATAGGCATCTTTAGGGTAGGAGCTAAATTTATAAAATAATAAGAATGGGAGACAGAAGGTAAAGGTCAGGTAGGTCCTAAAACAACCAGACCAGCTGTATCATGTTGGCCTCAGCCTGACTTACTCCATCTTACTTTCACCACACGCAATCTCATTGGGGGTGGGGAAGAGGGGAGTGGTGGTGCCTATAATCCCAGCTACTTTTGAGGCTGAGGTAGGAGAATCCCTTGAACTCAGGAGTCTGAGGCTGCTGTGAGATAGGCTGATGTCATGGCACTCTGGCACTCTAGCCTGGGCAATAAGTGAGACTCTTGTCTCAAAATAAACAAACAAACAAATAAATAAAAAGATAGGTAATAATAAATGCTGGAAAGGATAGGGAGAAAGGGGAACCATTATACACTGTTGGTGGGAATATAAATTAGAGCAGCCACTATGGAAAACAGTGTAGAGATTCCTCAAAAAACTAAAAGTAGGGCGGCGCCTGTGGCTCAGCGAGTAGGGCGCCGGTCCCATGTGCCGAAGGTGGCGGGTTCAAACCCAGCCTCGGTTGAACTGCAAAACAGAAAAATAGCCGGGCATTGTGGCGGGCATCTGTAGTCCCAGCTACTCGGGAGGCTGAGGCAAGAGAATCACCTAAGCCCAGGAGTTGGAGGTTGCTGTGAGCAGTGTGACGCCACGGCACTCTACCAAGGGCAATAAAGTGAGACTCTTGTCTCTACAAAAAAAAAAAGTAGAAAAACTAGCCAGGCATTGTGGTGGACACCTATAGTCCCAGCTATTGTGGAGTCTTAGACAGGAGGATTGCTTGAACCCAAGAGTTTGAGATTCTTGTGAGCTATGACGATGCCATGGCACTTAACCCCAGGGTGATACAGTAAGACACGGCCTCCACAAAAAAAAAAAAAAAATGTATAGTAGTTGCATATAATCTATGTAAATCCTCCTGTAAACTTAATATTTTTCTTTTTAATTTTTTTTTTTGGAGAGAGAGTCTCACTGTATCACTCTTGTTAGAGTGCCGTGTTGTCACAGCTCACAGCAACCTCCAACTCTTGGACTTAAGTGATTCTCTTGCCTCAGCCTCCCTAGTAGCTGGGACTGCAGGTGCCTCCCATAATGCCCAGTTATTTTTTGGTTGCAGTTGTCATTGTTGTTTTTAGCAGGCCTAGGCTGGGTTTGAACCCACCAGCCTGGGTGTATGTGTCCGGCGCTCTAGCCACTGAGCTATGAGCCGGGCCAATTTTTTTTTTGTGGACAGGGACACTCTTTTTCAACCAAGCCAGAGTACAGTATTATCATAGCTGCTGCAACCTCAAACTCCTGGGCCCTAGCGATCCTACTGTTTCTGCCTCCCAAGTAGCTATGAAAACAGGCCTGCACCACCACACCCAGCTAATTTTTCATATTTTTTGTAGAGACAGGTCTCACTCTTCCTTAGTCAGATCTTGAACTCACTGACCTCAAGCGATCCTTCTCACCTTGGTCTCCCAAAGTGCTGAGGTTACAGGCATGATGACCCACTATGCCTGGCCCCTCCCATATATTTTAAAATCATCTCTAGTTTAGTTATAATACCTGATACAATGAAAATGCTATGTAAATAATTGTTAAGAAAATGACAAGAAAAAAGCCTGTAGAGATGGGTTTTTTTTTTGTTTTGTTTTTGTTGTTGTTTTTTTTTTTTTTTGCTGCAGTTTTTGACCCGGGCCGGGTTTGAACCCACCACCTCCAGTATATGGAGCCTGCGCCCTATTCCTTTGAGCCACAGCCGCTGCCCTGATGCTTTTTTTTTTTAATAAGTAGAACCTCTGTAAGTTGACCACCCACAGGACTATAACTAACAAGCTGGTCAACATATGGAGGTGGTCAACATGGAACTAGGCCCACTGTGCTGATATATATGTGTGGTGCATGTCCACTCTACAAAAGTTAGCTCAACATAGGGAAATGATCAACTATGGAGGTTCTACTGTATTTTTAAGTCACATAGTTGAATCCACAGAGGCAGAGCCCACAGATAGGGAAGACAGATGTACACCTGAGGTGTTAGAAGGTGATAAATGCTAAGGACAGAGAGCAGGCTGTCAGAGGTGTGAGTTGCTAGGTGAAATCCAGAAATCAGGGAGGGCTTCACAGAGAAGGTGTCTTCTAGCAGATGTGAAGGACCATCTGGGGAAAAGTATACCAGGCAAGGGAATAGCTGCTGAGAGGGCCTGTGGGTTGGGACTGTGCTTAGCGAGCCTTTGGAAATCCATGCGAAACCTAGGAGCCTACACACCTAACCTCTGGACCACCTTGTCTGTGTTCCCTTCCCTGGGGCCTTCTGGGTTGTGGCAGGGGATCCCCATAGGTGTGATCCGCTCCCTGCACAATATGGGCCGCCTGGAACATGCCTTCTGCACTGAGACCCGACCCTACAACCAAGGAGCCCGGCTGACAGCCTTTGAGCTGGTCTATGAGCAGATCCCAGCCACCCTTATCACGGATAGCATGGCTGCAGCCGCCATGATCCACAAGGGTATATCAGGTCAGTGAGCCAGGTACGGGGGTGGGTAGATGTCCAGGGCCAGGTAGTGACACCAAACTTCTCACCACCCCCATTAGCCGTAGTCGTGGGAGCTGACCGTGTGGTTGCCAACGGCGACACAGCCAACAAGGTGGGCACCTACCAGCTAGCCATTGCGGCCAAGCACCATGGCATTCCCTTCTACGTGGCTGCCCCCAGCTCCTCTTGTGATCTCCGTCTCCAGACCGGCCAGGAGATCATCATCGAGGAGCGCCCAGGCCAGGAGCTGACTGATGTTAATGGGGTCAGGATTGCAGCACCTGGTAAGCTATGACCTGAAAAGGGGACACCATGGCATCTGGTAACTTCACAGGGGCAAGTAGCATTTAGACCAGTGTTTTTCAACCTTTTTTATCTCACAGCACACTTGAACCTATAGTTAAACTGCTGTGGCCCTCTTAAATATGTTGATCAAAAAAAAGAGTAAACACACCTGTAATCCCAGCACTGTGGGAGGCTGAGGTGGGTGGATTGCTTGAGCTTGGGAGCTCAAGACTAGCCTGAGAGAGACATCCATCTGGCTCAGCACTCGTAGCACAGTGTTTATGGTGCCAGCCACATGCACCAAGCCTGGCAGGTTCAAGCCCGGCCTGGGCCAGCTAAACAACAATGACAACTGCAATGAGAGTGACACCCAAAAAAATATTCAAAAAAATAGCCAGGCATTGTGGCAGGTGCCTATAGAACCCGCTACTTGGGAGGCTGAAGCAAGAGAATCACTTGAGCCCAAGAGGTTGCTGTGAGCTGTGACACAACAGCACTCTACCCAGGACAACTCTTGTCTCAAAAAAGAGTGAAAGGCTTGGTGCCTGTGGCTCAACGGGCTAAGGCGCCATCCACGTACACCTGAGCTGGAGGGTTCGAATCCAGTCCGGGCCTACCAAACGACGACAGCTGCAAGCAAAAAATGGCCAGGCGTTGTGGCGGGCGCCTATAGTCCCAGCTACTTGGAGGGTTCGAATCCAGTCCGGGCCTACCAAACGACGACAGCTGCAAGCAAAAAATGGCCAGGCGTTGTGGCGGGCGCCTATAGTCCCAGCTACTTGGGAGGCGGAGGCAAGAGACTCACTTGAGCCCAGGAATTGGAGGATGCTGTGAGCTGTGATGCCAAGGCACTCTACCCAGAGTGACAGCTTGAAGCTCTGTCTCAAAAAAAAAAAAAAGAGTCAAAAAGAGAATATACTTATTGTACTTTGAACTTTTTTTGTCACCCTCAGTAGAGTGGTATGGCGTCATAGCTCACAGCAACCTCAAACTTGTGGGCTTAAGTGATTCTCTTGCCTCAGCCTCCCAAGTAGCTGGGGCTACAGATGCCCTCCACAACATTCAGCTACTTTTTTTTTTTTTTGAGACAGAGCCTCAAGCTGTCACCATGTGTAGAGTGCTGTACCATCACAGCTCACAGCAATTTCCAATTCTTGGGCTCAAGCAAGTCTCCTGCCTCCGCCTCCCAAGTAGCTTGGACTACAGGTGCCCACCACAATGCCTGGCCATTTTTTGGTTGCAGCCATCGTTGTTTGGCAGGCCAGGCTGGATTTGAACCCACCAGCTCAGGTGTACGTGGCTAGCGCCTTAGCCACTTGAGTCACATGAGCTGAGCCACATTTGGCTACTTTTAGAGACAGGGATCTTACTCTTGCTCAGGCTGGTCTCAAGCCTGTGAGCTCAGGCAATCCACCCACCTCAACCTCCCTAAGTGAACCACTGTGCCCAGCCAAGCCATTTCTTGTATTAGGTGCTGTGGAGATTAGATTCATGTCAGAATTTACAACGAATGTGTTATGTGTAGAATTGAGTGAATTGTCTTGTTGTCCAGCTCTGTTTTCTCACTTGAAGAAGAAATCAGAGTATCTGCCTGGCCAAATGTCCATAAAGAAAAACAAACTTTTCTTAGGTCTCCACACTTTGTGGCTGTGCAACCATGAGCAAGTTCCCTAAAATCTCTTTATGTACTGGCCAGGCATGGTGGCTCACATCTGTAATCTTAGCACCCTGGGAGGCCGAGGCAGGTGGATAGCTTGAGCTCCTGAGTTGGAGACCAACCTGACCAAGAGTGAGACCCTGTCTCTACTAAAAATAGAACAAAAAAAACTAGCAGGCATTGATGTGAGCTGTGATGCCACAGCACTCTACCCAGGGCAACAGAGTGAGACTCTGTCTCAAAAAAAAGATCTCTTAAGTCCCTAAGATCCTCACTCTTCAGTACCTGTAAGGTGGGCTCTTGTTAGAACCTGCCACATAAACCAAGGGCTTTCAGTGAATTAATCCACGTGACATTTAGAATGGTGCCTGGTCCCTTAAATGTTAGCAGTTCTTGTAGTGACTACAATTATGATTGAAAACCCTTTATGGCAAGTGCCTATAGTCCCAGCTGCTTCAGAGGCTAAGGGAGGAGGATCACTTGAGCCCAGGAGTTCAAGGCTTCTGAGAGCTATGATGCCCTTGCTCTCTAGCCAGGGTAGGGTAACAGAGCAAGACACCCCCCCACCCCCCCACCCCCCGCAAAAATACACAACCAGTTGAGTTGGCTCATCCAACACTTTGGGAGGTGAAGGCAGGAGGATTACTTGAGGCCAGAATTCAAGACCAGCCTGGGGCAATAGAGCAACACCCTATCTCTTGACAAAAAAAGATAAGAAAAGCCTTTAGAAAGGACTAGTTAAAATCCCTAAGCATTGAAAATACTGTGGGACAATCACCCAGTTGAGAAGTCAAAGAAAAGTTAATACATTATAACTAAGCAGGCAAATAGTAAAATTCTGTTGTTTTCTGCAGTGAGTACCTACAGCTTTTTAAAAATAGATACATTAATTCTGAAACACATTTTTCTCTCTCTCTCTTTTTTTTTTTTTTGGTCCCGCTGCTTGCCTGGAGGTGTTTATTATTAGCATAGGACATAATCCCTAACATGCTCAACTGTATAAAGCAGAGTTATAAACCTGGCTACCACCCCTATTCCCCCCACACAGGGGACAGTAGGTAACAGCATAAGAGATACAAACCAGGTGCAGAATGTAGGACCCAGTTGGTTGCAGAACAAAGATCCCAGGTGGACTTGTGATCTTTGTTCTGATTTTTTCCAGAGAAGCTTACTTTTTTTATACACATGAAATCTACCAATTTTTTTTTTTTTTTTTTTTTTTTTTTTTTTTTGAGACAGAGCCTCAAGCTGTTGCACTGGATAGAGAGCTGTGGCATCACAGCTAACAGCAACCTCCAATTCCTGGGCTCAAGCAAGTCTCCTGCGCCCGCCACAACACCCAGTCATTTTTTGGTTGCAGTGGTCATTGTTGTTTGGCGGGCCCAGGCTGGATTTGAACCCCGCCAGCTCAGGTGTACGTGGCTGGTGTTTTAGCCGCTTGAGCCACAGGCACCAAGCCGAAATCTACCAATTTTTGAAAACTAGCAGCTAATTCAGTGATCTTTAAAAAAGGTGAACCTTGGCGGCACCCGTAGCTCAGTGGGTAGGGCACTGGCCACATACACAGAGGCTGGCGGGTTTTTATTTATTTTTTTGAGACAGTCTCCCTCTGTTGCCCCAGGCTGGGGTGAAGTGATGTCATCACAGCTCACAGCAACCTCCAACTCCTGGGCTTAAGCAATTCTCTTGCCTCAGCCTGTAGGCACCCACCACAATGCCCAGCTATTTTTTTGTTGCAGTTAGGCTGGGGCTGGATTTGAACCCACCACCCTTGGTATATGGGTGGCCCACTGTGCCACAGGCGCCGCCCCATGTTGGGCTTTCTGAGTGAGAGAATTACATGCCTAAACCACCACACCCAGCTATTTTATAGTTCTTCAAGAGAATGCAGTGGTCGGATCATAGCCCCAGTGATCCTCCTGCCTTATCTCCCAACTAGCTAGGACTATAAACACGTGTCCCGTTAATATTGTTTTTGTGTTTTTTTTTTTTTTTTGTCTGAGGCCGGGTTAGAACCCACCACCTCCCGTATATGGGGCCGGTGCCCTACTCCTTGAGCCACAGGCACCACCCAATTTTGTTATTTTTTGTAAATACAGAGTCTTGCTTTGTTCCCCAGGCTGGTCTTGAATTCCAGGCCTCAAGCAGTCTTCCTACTTCGGCCTCCCAAAGTGCTGGGATTACAGGCATGGGCCACAATGTCCAGTCAGCAAATATTTTTAGTGCATGCTTGTGCCAGCAACTATGCAAGGTGCTGGGGACACAATGAAAAAAGACAGATTAAGTCCCTGCCCACAGGAGCTAACAGTCTAGTGAGGGAGACAGAAAACAAGACAAAGTTATGGTGTATGTTAGAGACTGACGGCTCCCTGAGAAGAAATAAAGGAAGCAAAGAAGGGTAGAGGAAGTGTATATATAGGGAGGTTTAAACAGGGGTCAAGAAAGGCCACATGAAGAAGGTGACATTTGAGCAAAGATGAATGAAGTGAAATAGTAAGTTATCTGCATATTTAGGGAAGAACATGGGGTGGGGAGGAGCCTAACCAAAGGCACCAAGGTAGCTTCTGATCTTAAAGAGATGCTTAGAGTAGACAGAGTGCAGTAGATTATATGACTTTGATTTCTTCTTGAGCAGTGACATTTTGGTAGCAGTCAGGAGTCTAAACTTGTTCCTGGGTACAGTCTCCATGTCTTTGTGGATTTTTTGAGGTGAGGATCCCCAGAATCTTGAGAGAATCCCAAGAACCACTGTGGTGTAGTCAGGTGACCACACTTGAGAACTTTTACAGAGTCAGTCCAGCCTCATTACCTCCCTTCTCTCCCCTGCAGGGATTGCTGTTTGGAATCCTGCCTTTGATGTCACCCCATACGAGCTCATCACTGGTGGCATCATCACAGAGCTAGGGGTCTTTGCCCCCGAAGAGCTACAGGCAGCCCTAACCACCACTATTTCCTCAGATAGAGCCCAGATGTAAACAACTCAGCTTTCCTTACCCTGCTCCCATCCCTCAGGTTTTTAATAAATTTCTGGAATGCCCTGACCCAAAGCTGATCTTCCTGCCCTCAATCACAAACTTATTCCTAGAGCAGAGAGATCAAACAGGGTTTTGCAGGGCTCTTAGGAGCCCAGTAGCCTACAGGCAGTTTGACTAGGTTCAAATACCAGCTCTGCTGCATTTTCTACTTGTGTGATCTTAGGCAAATCACTTCATCTCTGTGCCTTGGTTTTCTTATTTATGAAATGGGGATAATATGAGTATCTCCCTCTTAAGATTGCTGTCACCCGCTGGAACTAGGATAACATTTTTGGTGCAAAATTTTAAAGAGCACCAAAAAAGCTCAGTAACCAGGATAAACAATAAAGAAATGTTTTTGTTTTTTTGTCTCAGCCTCCTGAGTAGCTAGGAGGCATGCATGCCACCACACTTAGGTAATTTTTCCCATTTGGAGAAGACCAGGGTCTTGCTGTGTTGATTAGGCTAGCCTCAAACTCCTGGCCTCCAGCAGTTCTTCAAGATTCAGCACCCCAAAGTGCTGTGATTACAACCATGAAGCACTGCACCCAGCCAAGCAATATCTTTTTAAATCGAAATTAATGCAAGAAAATCCATGATGAACAATACAATTCTTGAAAATATGGTATATCTTGATTACTCAAGTTTGTGGCTTCCCGTGGAATTTTGCACCAGAGGTGAGTGCCTCGCTTGACTCACCCTAATCCTAGTCTGAGATTTTGTATAGAAAGAGTACAAAATATTATGTTTTATAAAACATAAGCACTCAATTAAATGTTAGCTTATCGTCTTCCCCTTTCGTGCTGTTGTTTTAATTTCTGTGCCACGTTGCCTCCCGTGATTCTTTGCGCTGTTTCGCCCCGCTCCATCCCATGGTGCCTTGCGTCTTCCATGTAAGATTCTCATAGCACCACCTCTTCCGCTGCCTGTACGGTCATGGCGCAGGGGCAGCGCAAGTTCCAGGCTCAGAAACCGGCGAAGAGTAAGAATGCAGCGGCGGCTTCTGACCGGAACCGGGGCCCAAGGAAAGGCGGTAAGGACTGGGCCGGGGATTGAAAGATGAGGTGGACCTGGGGCTCCCTGGCCTCATGAGAATGGGTCTCTCCCCAGGTCGTGTTATCGCTCCCAAGAAGGCGCGCGTCGTGCAGCAGCAGAAGCTCAAGAAGGTGTGTAGGGCCCAGTAGTGAGAGCCAGGGTGGACCCCGGGGGCCTTTGGGGGAGCCAAGGTGGAACCCGGGGCGGGCTGAACGGCAGGGATGGAGCTTGGAGAACTCCCAACTCTGTGAGCCTTCCTTTCCTCCCCCGTGCAGCGGGTGCAGGAACACCACTGAGGCCTCATGGAATCAAGGCCTGGAGTGCAAAAAGTGTTCAGAAAACATTGGCTGCTTTCGTTTTCCTGTTCTCTTTAATGGAACTCAGGAAGGGAGATGGAATGGGCGGGGAGTTGAAAAGCCAGCTTTGTAAGTACTCAATGTTGGGTGCAAATCTCAGCCCTTGACTCTGTTAGTGAATAGTAGTCCTGTAGAAGTTCGTTTGTTTGAGACAGAGTCTCAGTTTGCCGCCCTCGGTAGAGTGCAGTGGTGTCATAGCTCACAGCAACCTCAAACTCTTGGGCTCAAGCGATTCTTTAGAGACAGGCTCTTGTTCTTGCTCAAGTGGTCTCAAACTCGTGAGCTCAGGCAATCCACCCGCCTCCACCTCTCAGAGTGCTGGGATTACAGACATGAGCCACTGCGCCCAGCCTTTTTTTTTTTTTCTATTCAAGAGTCTCACTCTGGGGCAGTGCCCATGGCTCAGTGGGTAGGGCACTAGCCACATACACCGAAGTTGGCAGGTTCAAACTCAGCCCTGGCCTGCTAAACAACAATGACAACTGAAACCAAAAAGTAGCCAGGCATTGTGGCAGGTGCCAGTAGTCCCAGCTACTTGGGAGACTGAGGCAAGAGTTTAATTGCTTAAGCCCAAGAGTTTGAGCTCTCCGTGAGCTGTGACACCACGGCACTCTACTCAGGGTGATAGCTTGAGACTCTGTCTCAAAAAAAAAAAAAAAAAGATCTTTTGTGGCCCTGTGTAGAGTACTATGGCATCATCATAGCTCACAGCGACCTCAAACTCCTGGGCTCAAGTGATTCTCTTCCCTCAGCCTCTCAAATAGCTGGGACTACAGGCCTCTGCCACAACCCCCAGATGATTTTTCTTTTTTTAGTAGAGTGGAGATCTCACTCCTGCTCAGGCTGATCTCGAACTCCTGAGTTCAAGCAGTCCATGTGCCTTCACCTCCCAGAGTGCTAGGATGACAGGCCTGAACCATCATGTCCAGCCTATAAGTAGTTATTTATCCTGAGCCATTTCCCTGCAGATGGCCATACTGAGGGCACTTCCTTGGAGTTGTAAGGATTCAGAGCCATAGCTTATAAAGCTCTGAGAAGAGCATGGAGCTCACAAGTGTGAGGTTCCTTTGTTGGGTTTCAACGCAACTGCTTGTCTCCTAAAATGCCAGGGTTTCAGGCAGCTGCCTGGACCTTGGTTCTTGGGCCACTTTTGGTCAAAAAATGAACAGATACTGCAAAGTAAGGCAAGCATAAAATAAAGTTTATTGAGGTAAAAGAGTTTCCAAAGTGGGATACATTCACCATAGACAGCAACGTGCCTCCATTGGCTAGGTTGGACCTACATAATGATTTCAGAGGTCACCTTGGAACCAGAGTCTAGCACATGCAGACCTCCCATTAGCCTCTCTAAAAGCCCCCGAGGTTGGGGGGTTGGGGGGGTGGATGTGTGGGCCACATGATACTTAAGGCTGTTCTAGGTCACCTTCAAGACTCTTTTATACCTGCTGTTAGGCTAGCTAGTCCTCTACATCCTTTTGCAGTTGGCGTGCTAAGTTCTGACTGGCAGATTGGTAGGGTGTTCCCTCCTTCCCAGAAGTGAGCAATCATTTGGGATAAAATTGAGGTAGGTAGCACTAAGATGGCAGCCTGAGAGCTCAGCTTTTGTCTTCCTTCCCCAGGAGAGCTTTTCTAATTACCTAACACTTTGGTTATCATCCTCATCTTTATGATTGTCTCTTAAGTGCAGCTTTTTTGTATAGGTGGGTAGAGTTGCACTTGTAGAGAAGTTGGAAAGAGGTTTCAAATTGTGGTTTTGGTAGAGTCAAATCTGAATTTGAGTTACGCTCCACAGTAACCAGCCCTGTGGTCTTGAGCAAATTGTTTAGTCCCCACAGAGCATCAGTTTTCTCAGAGCTGGGTACCTAGCAGTCTGCTTAGCTCTTGGATCACAGGAGTGGTGGAGGAGGGGGATTCTCATTGGTATCTCAAACTCATCATGTCCAATACAAGTTCCTGGTCCTAGCTTCCCCATTCTCTCCTTCTACCTCCGTGATCTTCCTGTCTCACTTTAGGATGACTCTGTCCTTGCTGGTGCTGAGAGTCATCCTTCAATCCCCTTCTCTCACATGCAAGACTCCATCCATTTTTCCTTAAGAGCTAGTCCACAGGCTCGGTGCCCATAGCTCAGTGGTTAGGGCACCAGCCACATACACTGGGGCTAGCAGGTTTGAACCCAGCCTGGCCTGTTAAACATCAGTGACAACTACAACAAAAAAATAGCTGGGCGTTGTGGCGGGCCCCTGTAGTCCCGGGTACTTGGGAGGCTGAGGGAAGAGAATCGCTTAAGCCCAAAAGTTTGAGGTTGCTGTGAGCTATGAAGCCATGGCACTCAACTGAGGGCAACATAGTGAGACTGCCTCAAAAGAAAAAAAAAAACTAGTCCACAATCCACCCATTTCCCATGTCATCTTCATACAGACCAGTACAGTCACCTCACTGGTCTCCTACTTGCATCCTCAGAAGCTAGTGGGCAGTTGTGAGCCCTGAGTGGGGTCCTACTTCTCCTCTGCTCACAACCCCCCATGGCTCCCACTTCACTCAGGAAAAACCAAGTCCTCACTCACCCAAAAAGCCCTACATAATCTCTCGCATCTCCTTCTACCCTCCCCCGACTTGTGCCCTCTAGCCTTCCTTGTGCCCTCTAGCCCTCTAGCCTTCCTAGGGTCCCTTGCCAGCCCCTTGTCCCACCTCAGCACTTCTGCACTTCTCTGGGAAATCCACACAGCTCCCTTCCTCCCACTCATTTCAGTGCAGCCTTTACCTCTCACTCCTTTCTTTTCTCCATAGTGGCACTTACTGTACTTTAACAGTTTAACTGACATTATGTCACTGGCATTTATGTTGTCCATACACACTCTTGAGTGCTGGCTCTGTCCCCTGCACCACAACCAGGCACATGGTTAGTTCCCCCAGTGGTGGTGGTTGTGATCTTTGGAACTCATAGGAACGGCAGGGAGCAGTGATACCAGTGACTGAAATGCCAGTTTTGGGCTAAGATACTTGGTTTTTGTTCCATCCCTGTGGGTTTTCTTGGTGGCTCCCATACCCACCCCAGCTCACCATCTGCAAAGCAGAGATGACATGGGCTAGGAGGAGGCTGCATGCCTAGAGCCTAGGGCCAAGGGCCGTGGGCACACCAGGTCCCAGTCCACCATCACCACGTGGTTTGGGGACCCTAGGCAAGTGCTTCCTTGCTGCAACAGCCTCAGTTCCCTCCTCTGTAAAACAGGCATTAAACAGCTAAAGTGCTGAGATGAAAACAGTTTCTTTGTATTGTTGAGCCCCAAAGATTGTTGGGCAAAAGCAGGATTAAAATCCCAACACTAAACCCCCAGTCAGATGCTGCTTGAGCAGATAGTTGCTGATCCAGCACCCTATGAGCACTGTGATGGAGAGGCCAACTAGTCAAGGCCTCCCTCTATGTCAAGTCCCAGGCTGACTGCCCCATGGTTACCCTTTAGAACCTGGAAGTTGGGATCCGGAAGAAGATTGAACATGATGTGGTGATGAAAGCCAGCAGCAGCCTGCCCAAGAAGCTGACTTTGTTGAAGGCCCCAGCCAAGAAGAAAGGGCCAGCCACCTCCTCCACTAAGACCTAAAGGTACCAGCCTCAGCAGAGGTCAACACTGCAGCCCCACCTCCATGCTCCATCCTTGCAGGTGACCCTGCAGTTGTACCATGGAGAAAAGGACCCTGCCCTCAGCGCTAGGCTGTACCTAGAACTTTGTAGGCCTGGCCCAAGAGCAGGTAATCAGTACATCCCAGATTTCCAAGAACCCAGTTGTGACCAAAAACATATGATTACCACCTTCCTCAGTCCCATTCCCCCAATCCTGTCTCTTTCCTGGTTTAACCCTAAGCAATAAACCTGGTTTTGTTCCTCTTGTGGTACTGTGGATCTTTGAGCAGGCCAGAGCCAGGTGAGCCCACTGATCCTCCCCAATGGACCTGTCTTGCCCTGTCCCACCACCATAACTAGCCTTGGGACCAGAGAAGGACAACTGGGCTTCTAGGACTCGTATCTCAGAGCTTGGGAGCTGGCAAGAAACCCTGAAATACACACTCCAGCCTCCCTGCTCACCTGCAGTCCTTTCCACCAAGATGCCAAAGTCAAAACAAGAGATGAGCTGGAAATCTGTAGGTCAGGTGCCACCTCATAGGGTCACAGAGCTGAGTAAACCAGTGTGCACTCAGAAACCACACAGTGCTACCTGGAAAGAGGGCTGACTTAAAAAAAAAAAAAAAGCATGGCAGCTAGTATTTAACACTGTATGGGCCAAGTACAGTTATAACACTTTAGGCTAGGTTGTGTATGACATTCCACAGCTGAGACTTGAACCCAAAGTTGGCAGAGTCACAGTCCACACTCTTAGCTGGCCATCTGCTGCCTTTAACTCTTACCGGACCAGCATTCTCTCCGCCCATCCCAGGGCTCCCTGACCCCCAAATTGTTGCTTGGGTTTGCTAAGCCAGATAGTACCTGTGGAATCTTCTGGGAGTTCTGCCTTGAGCTAGACCAGAGTCACAGCACAGTGGCAGATAGGCTGTAGTTGGATGATACCAAATGGCTATCTCGAGGAGTGGTACTTGCAGGCATAGCTGGTGCTCACCCAAGACAGGGGTGACTAGTTTTCTGGTAGCCCACCCTTTCCCCGTGTTCTCACCCACCAAGGAGGCAGGGGTTTGGGACCACTAGCAGCCAACCCCAATTGCATCCCAGGTGTGTTTTCTTAGTCACTGAACTGACATTGTTTTAAGCAAGGAAAACAGTCTTGACAGTTCTTCAGTAAGTTCCTTACAGAATTACCATATGATCCAGCAGTTCCACTCCTAGGCATCCACCCAAAAGAACAGAGAGCAAGTATTCACACACAGACTCACACCCATGTCTATAGCAGCACCATTCTCAATAGCTGAAAGGTGGAAATAACCCAAATGTCCATCCACAGCTGAACAGATAAACAAACTGGTATACACAACCAGTGGGATATTAGCCATAAACAGGAACAAAGTGCTGATCACGTTGCAGTGTGTTGAAATCTCATATCAGTTGAGTGAAAGATGCCAGACACCAAAGGGCATGCGGTGTATGACTCCGTGTATATGAAGTGTCTGGGATAGGCATATTCACAGAGACAAAGATTAGTGGCTACCAGCAGCTAGAGTTAGGGGAGAGTGGGAAGTGACTGCTAATGGGGACGGGGTTTCTTTTAGGGGTGACAAGAACGTGCTAGAACTAGAAGAGCACTGTGGTTACACTAAGTGCTACAGAACTGTACATTTTAATGAATTTCTTGTGAACTTTACCACCAAAAAAAGTGCATGGTGGGGAGAATTTCACAAAAAATTCCTGATATCTTGAAAAATTGGGAATTGTAGCAACAGAACAAGACTGCATTTGAGGCTCCTTGTGCCTCTGTGTGAACACTCAGCCCTCGAGGTTTCTATGGGACAGGAAGCAGGTGGAGGATGGGTTCCAAACCCCTGAGGAGGGGGGCGTCAGGGGATGGCTTTCACTTCCCCTCTTTCTGGCTGGTGGTCTAGAGCTTGGCTGTATCACCTCCAGGGCACACCTTTGAGCCCCACCTAGAGGACCTGGTGGGGCTGGACCTCCAGCCCAGCTCAGACAGTGAGTGACTTCTGCCCTTAGAGATAGAGCTGCTTTGTTCTATCAACATTTACTACTTTGTAGGGTGGCGCCTGTGGCTCACAGAGTAGGGTGCCGGTCCAATATACCGGGGGTGGCGGGTTCAAGCCTAGCTCCAACCAAAACTGAAAAAAAAAACAAAAAACACATTTACTACTTTGTGCCCAATTCCGGGTTAAGCACAGCTAAGAATTGACAAGTGAAAACAGAAAACAATACCAGCCCAACATACACTCCCCTTTCCCTGCAGGCCACCCTCCTCTCTGCCCTGCCTCTTGGCCCTTGCACTTGACAGTTGCCTCCCACCCCCACAAGTTGCCCTTCCCCAGACAGCATATTCTCAAAGAAGCCTTCCCTATCTCCTGGAGAGGGCCTGTTCAAATGTCTTAACCAGGGCTACTTTGCTACTTTATGTCACTTTGCTTCTCAAGTGCTGGACTTTTGTTCCTGGCTTTTGTCTTCAGTACCTCGAACAGCACACAGTAGACACTAGATGAGCAGGTGTTTGTTGAATGAAGGAAGAAATGAATGGTTTATTCTTTCTGCAGTAAAATCTTGCGTTTCTATCAATGAGCTCTAGTCATTCAATGGATCATTCAGTGCATTATCTGTATACAACACACCCTAGGGTACCTAATTCATATCATTGTCTTTGAACTATTTTACAACTCTGTAAGTTGTCCAGCAACTGTCAGCAATACAAACTATATAGTTCTTATCTACAGATGGGGAAATGCCAGCCTGTCTAGCAGAGGTTAAATGGACAATTCTCATCCCCATGTGGAAAAACCAATTAGCCATCGTTCACACGTCTCTTAGAATTGGCTCGTCTATAAAAGTGTATTTTTCAGACTCTGTTTTGAACCATTTAGAACATCTGCCTGGTTCCTGCATCAATGAATGAAAATGTTAATGTTATATGTTAGGAGAGTAGCTATTTTACCCTCTTTTTAAAATTATCTTTTAATTTTTCTTTTTTTTTTTTTTGAGACAGAACCTCAAGCTGTCACCCTGGATAGAGTGCTGTGGCATCACAGCTCACAGCAACCTCCAATTCCTGGGCTCAAGCAAGTCTCTTGCCTCGGCCTCCCACCTCCACCTCCCAAGTAGCTGGGACTACAGGCGCCCATTTTTTAGTTGCAGCCGTCATTGTTGTTTGGCGGGCCCTGGCTGGACTCGAACCTGCCAGCTGAGGTGTACGTGGCTGGTGCCTTAGCCCTAGCCGGTTGAGCCACAGGTGCCGAGCCTCTTTTAATTTTTCTATCTAGGAACTTGGAAAGGCAAGCACCAGGGCAGGTGGGGTTCTGGGTGCCATGTGGCACCTTACACGGCCACCAGGAGGCGCCTTTGGTGCACGCTGGCAGCCCCAGGGCAAACCAAGGAATACTACAAATTGGTTCCTTTGGTGCCTGTGAAGCTACCCTCCTTTGAGGAGGACCCCAGGAACAAGGAATGGTTTTCTGAGCATTACAGGTATAGGGGTTGGGTGTCCACCTAACTTTTCCTCCTTCCTAAACCTTCAAACAGCCTCATTTTTCCATCATTTCCCTGGGTGACTTTTCCCTCCAGTGCCCCTTCCACCTGCTTCCAAGAAACCCAAATTCCAGAAAAAACCCACAACATGCTTTCTGTACCAGGTTCTGCCACTTCTGGGTTGTGTGACCTTCAATGAGCCCCTTCACTTCTCTGAATCGCAGTTTCTCCATATGTTAAATGGGGATCCTGACACTCCCATACCCCTTCCAGAGTACCTGATTCATACCATTCTTACCTCCATGTGGAGAATTCAGAAGCCCTAAAGACCTGTGACTCATCTCTGTGACTGAGATGCCTTCTGTGGCAGGAGCAGGAAAGTGGAAGTCCAAGTTCAGCTGCCCTCGACATATCTCTACCTGTCCCCTGCCTTTCTCTCCCAGGGCCAGGGAGTCACTGAATGTAAGTTTTCAGAGGAGCATCATGGCTCTCCCTTTAGTTGCAGTGCTTTGGGAGGCCAAGGTGAGAGGATCGGAGTTTGATGCCAATCTGGGCAATACAGTGAGACAATTTTTGTCTCTGCAAAAAATTTAAAAATTATCCAGGTGTGGGGCGGCTCCTGTGGCTCAGCGAGTAGGGCGCCGGCCCCATATACCGAAGGTGGCGGGTTCAAGCCCGGCCTCGGCCGAACTGCAAAACAAAAAAATAGCTGGG